>VMDR010003745.1:0-31851 GCA_007922815.1 Macrotus californicus
TTTAGGGTTTTTCAAAAAATTGAAGATAAAAATACCCTGCTGAATTTATTCTACAAAGACAACAACACCCTGATATCAAAACTAAAGACACTGCAAAAAATTATAAACCTATATGCCTGAGGAACACAGATGCAAAATTCCTCAACATAACATAAAAAAAGCCATATATGACAAACCAATAGGTACCATCATACACAACTGTGAAAAGCTCATAGCTTTTCCCTGAGATTGGGAATAAGACAAAGAAGCCCACACTCATGACCATAATCAACAAAGTATTGGAAGTCCTAGACATGGCAATCAGACAAGAAAAAAAAAATAGAATAAAAGTCATCAAATTGAAAAGGATGAAGTGAAAATTGTCGCTATTTGCAGATGACATACTACTATTTATAGAAAAACCCTAAAAACTATCAAAAAAACTATTAGACTAAATAAATTCAGTAAGGTTGCAGAGTAGAAAAATATACAGAAACCAAGGGCATTTCTACACACTAATAACAAATGATCAGAAGGTGAAATAAGGAAAACAATATCACTTACAATTGCATAAAAAATAACTAGAAATAAATTAAATCAATGAAGCAAAAGGCTTCAAATCTGAAACTATAAGACATTGATAAAAGAATGTGAACACAACAAACATTTATATAAGGATATACCATGCTCGTGGATTGGGGGAATTAATACGTTTAAATGTCTATCCAACCCAAAGCTTCATTGCATCCCTACCAAAATAATAATGGCATTTTTCAAAGAAATAAACAAATAATCCTAAAATTTATGGAAACACAAAAGACCCCAAAGAGTCAAAGAGACATTGGGAAAGAACAAAGCTGTAGTGTCAGTCTCAGTGATTTAACGTGCACTACAAAGCTTTAGTTCTCAAACAGAGTGGTACTGGCACAAACACTGATGAAACAGAACAGAATACGAAGCACACAAATTAACCCAAGCGTATATGGTCAATTAATCTACAACAAAAGAGACAGGGATATACAATGGGGCAGAGACAGTGTCTCCAGTCTGTGGTGTTAAGAAAACGGAATGGACATGTGCAAAAAACTGAACATGAACCACATTCTTACACCATATACAAAAATAAACTCAAGGTGGATTAAAGATTTAAATGTAAAACCTGACACCATAAAACTCCTACAAGGGCACAGTCAATAAGCTCTTCAACACCAGTCTTAGCAATATTTTGTTGGAATGTGTCTCCTCATGGAAGGACAAGAGCAAAAATAATCAAATGGGAAGACATCAAACTAAAAAGCTTTTCATTGTGGAAAAAAAGAAAACATGAACAAAATGAAAAAACAGCCTACTGAGTGGGAGAAGACATTCAAAAGTGATATATCAGATGAGGACTTAAATACATACAACTCAAAATTTTTTTAAAAATCTGATGAAAAAATGCATAGAGGATAAGAAGAGACATTTCTCCAAAGACATACAGATACCCACAGATGTGTGAACAGATGCTCATCAATAATCATCAGACAAATGCAAATCAAACCACAATGAGAAATCACCTCACACCTACCAGATGGCTACAATAAAAATTCAAAAAATAACAAGTATTGGCGAGGATGCAGAGAAAGGGAAATTGTCATGCACTGTCCATGGGACTGTAAACTGGTCCAGCCGCTGTGAGAAACATTACAGAAATTCCTCAAAACATTAAAACAGAACTACTGCATGACCAAGGAATTCCAATTCTGGGTATTTATATGAAGAAAACAAAAACACTAACTCAAAAAACATATGCACCCCTATGTTCACTGCAGCATTACTTACAATAGTGGCTAAGCTAGGAAAGCCACCTAGGTGTCCGCAGATAGATGAATGGATAAAGAAGATTTGGTATTTACCTATAATGAAATATTGCTCAGCCATAAAAAAAGTGAATGGAAAGCTTGCCATTTGTGAAATGTGGAAGGACCTAGACAACGTTAAGCTCAGTGAAATAAATCAGACAGGCAAAGACAAATACCAAATGTGAAATTCAAAAAGATAAAAATAAACCAAATTAACAAATGACTCATAGAAACACAGATTCATAGAAACACAGAACTGCTGGCTGCCAGAGAGAATGGGGGCAAGGGGGCTGTGTGGAAAAGGTACAGAGAAATAAGAGGTGCAGATTTCCAGTTACAAAATAAATAACTCAGAGGGATGCAATGTATTGCACAGGGAAGACGGTCAGTAAAGTCATAACACTGTATGGTGATAGTTACTATACGTATTGTGGTGGTCCCAACATAAGGCGCATAAACTTCAAATCACTATGTTGTACACTTGAAAATAATATAATATTGTATGTCAAATATACTTTAATAAAAAATAAATTTTAAAAAGGTTTTTTTAACAGAGTGAAAAAATGCCTGTTCTTTCGGGAGTGATCATCTGATAGACTCACCTCACAGGGTATAATTATCCTAGTACCTGACGGAAACCAAACCATGTCAAGAACTCAGTTTCAGCCATCATTTCCCTCAAACACACACAGAGGTTCCAGTCAAGACATAGACCCAACACCACCGTAAGGAAGGCCCCGTTTCCATACTCATGCTCCCAAAAGACACAAACTGTCAAAGTTCACGTCTCAGACTCCCTTGTACACACCAGGTTTGGCAGTGTCAACAATGTAACAGGCAGCATGACTCACAGGAGAAGCGCCCCAGAAAGGAACAGTTCACGGTCCCTAACTGTCCAAGCTATCTCATCAGCCTGTCCAGATAAGAAGTGCTGGGGGGAAAGTGAGAGGTGAGGCTCAGGTTTTCCGGAAACAAACATCCAACTTGGATCCACAGTACTCATGACAAGAACAAACACAGGTGAAAAATGCATGCGTTACAGCACTGGCTTGTTTTTATAGAAAGAAGCACTAACAGAAAATTCTGCAAACAATCAAAATTGGTTATTTCATCAGCATGGCTGTAGTAAAAGGCTGGGACTATACTAGGGTATGCAGGCAGCAAGTCTTCTTACGTTAGTTACCTAGCTTAGATATTTCCATGTATTACTTATTTAAAACAAAGATATTTATATATGCCATATTTTCCAATCACTAATCACCATGTTTAACTTTTACATTTTAAAATTAATTTAACTTTTTTACCCTGGCTGATGTGGCTCAGTGGGTTGAGTGCCAGCCTGCAAACCAAAACAGGTCGCCTGTTTGATCCTAGTCTGGGCACCTGCCTGGGCTGTGGGCCAGGTCCCCAGTAGGGGGAGCATGAGAGGCAACCACACATTGATGTTTCCCTCTCTTTCTCCCTTCCCCTCTCTAAAAGTAAATAAATAAAATCTTTAAAAATAAAAAAAATGAAATTAATTTAACTTTTCAACAAAGAAAACCACTCCCAAATTCAATCTTTTAACTATTTAAGGATACAGCACTGCAGAGCATCAAAATCTTCCAAATCTCTTTCTGATAAAAAGAACAAGGTGCATTCTAATATATTTAACTCTGAAGACAGTTATATAATGACTACCCGCATTAGGGGTTTGTAATTAAACCCCTCCCCCCAAAAGACCTAGAAATTCCAAAGATTTCCATGTTTTGAGGTGTTTTCCTAATATCAAAGAATATAGAAATTCAATATAGAAATTGCTTTCCCTCATAGCCATTTAAATAGCAATTCACTTGTCTTAGAATTAGTATGACCTTTTAACAGTCAAACTTTTCTAGAGATATAAACATACAAATAATAACCAAAAAAATGGAAAAAGCATGTGAGACATTCATCTCACATCCTTTGGTTCTCTTGTCTAAATAGAACCGAAATTCTATCAATTACAGAATCTCCTTGCCTTCCATGGTGTCTCTCAACTTGCACACTAAAAGCCCAAGTGCTGAGGTAAACTAAAAGAAAAGAGCTGTAATATTCAATGGAGAGAAAAAAGAAACCCAAATCTTGGAATCGGCTTCCCTAGAGGTCTGAAGAAAAACCCACGTTAAAAAAATTGAATCTATTCCCAGTGTGAATGAAAAGGGTCTCCTTAGTGAATCTGGCAAAGCTCAGTGAGGAAAGTCACCTCACAGGGTGATCTGATCACAAATTCATAACTGGGTGCATCAGGGAGGGTCGTCCAGCCTCAGGCCTCATATTCCTACTATAAAGCTTAACACACCTTTGAAAGGTGACAGGTCTCTTTCAGACCCCTGAGCTGTAACCACCCTCAGGGGAGCACATAATCTTATCAACAATCCAATTCTGGCCTTGCTGCCTTTCACCTTCAGGTAATCTTCTATTCGTTCCCTCCTGAATTCCAAAAGTGTTAAAAGAACTGCAAACTGTCATTCTCAGGAGCATTTTCTCAGTCTGTTGGGATCTTGCTTCCAGGCCTATCCTGGGTTTAAGCCAAACAAACTCTTTATTTTTTCACAACTTTGGATGTTTTTACATTAACACCAGATTTGGGGTTCAGACAACCCCAGCTGAGACAAAACCCCCAGAGTAGGTCGGTAGGTGGGGAAGGAGGGCAGGGACACCTGGGCAGCCCCAGAATGGCACTCTCGGAGCTCCACCCACCCTCCCCTCTCCTGTAAGCAGGGGAGCGCTCCCTCCCCCAGGCGTCCACTCTCACAGTGAGGACACTCCAGCCTGTTTTAGTTTAAGATTCTGACCCCAATGATCCCTCAATTTCATGAACCATTTGTCTATGAAATAAAACACCTGATGTTCAGACTTTCTCGATGTGCACAAACTATAATCTGAATACAAAACAACAAAATCTAAAGCCTAAAAAGCCATGACTATAACCTCGGAAAGGGCATCATCACTAACCCCTTTCCCCACCCCTCCCTGCTCTGTTTCCCATTCCCCAGCTGCCTTCATGCCCAGCTTTTCAGGCTCTGTGGCCTTTCTCAGTTTTGTAAGACTAAGCCCTGGAATTATATATTAAAACTCCGAAAATAAAACTAACATTAGAAACTTACTACACATGCTCAGGAAGAAAGAGTGAAAGGATTCTACAAAAATAGAATTGAAATACTGCAATATTTTTATTTTTTCTGAGTTCACACCTTTCGTGCCTGTGTGGAACTACTTTATACCATCTTTCAAGCTCTATTAATTACATTTTAACCTTATTGAAAACAAATGACGCTTAAATTAATAAATGTTTTCAAGTGACAAAGCCAGGGGCGGGGGGGACAGTGCTGACAGGAGAGAACAGCTAGGAAAGTTTCCAGAGAGAAATCTTCACCCGAAGAACTTCCCGAGGATGTCTGTGCCCAGGGGAGGTCCTAGGGGAAGACCAACTAAGATCTCATCCGTGCCTTCCAGATGGCTGTTGTCGCTTTCCTCTCACGTAAAATATCCACAACAAATATAAACTGTTAAAAATTACTATTTTTTGAGTAGTATTTACTAATTTTTTAAAAGTCAAACTGTGACTCCAAGACCTATGTGTGTCATTGAGAATTTGAGGAGGCATTTGGAAATTTGGAGATTTATTGCCATTTCTAGGAAGAGCCAGCGTGGGGGAACAGGATGTGGAATTTGAGAAATGCTTTCCAAACAGTTCGAAAACTCAGGGGAAAACACTGTTATCCCAGAGGTGAAAAGAGGACCACAGCTCCTGCGGCTCAGGAATCCCGGAAACCAAGTCGGATCTGGGTCCAGGTCGGCGTCGCGTCCGCGAACTCCACTCTTGACCACGGGGAAGACGGATCTGGCCTCAGACGTTTCCAAGGGGCCCCTCGTCCCCAACCTAGGACCTCAGCCACGCACACTCACCATTTCCCAGCTTCTGGGGTCTCCCTGCATGGTCCCTTCCGCTCCCACTGTGGGTACCAGTCACAGCGGGACTGACGTTGCAGCAGAGGTACCTACACCGTTTATGCCCAGGTGAGACTCGACCCAAGGAAACCAGGAAAGTCCATTGGTTTGCTGAGCTGCGCCACCTGCCCTGCTCCGCCCCTGATTGACAGTTCTCAAGGTCCCGCCTCCTTTATTCCTGAGTGACAACTGAGGAAACCGCTCAGATGGCTAAGCAGAACCAGCTTCCGCTGGTGGGCGGGATCATCCTCTCCAGGGACGTTTCCTTTTTTTTTTCCCTTAATCAACGTACAAACTATTTAACAAAAGTAAAAGATATAGTCAAACAGGTACTTTTATTAGGAGAAAAAGTGACTAGAAGAAATTTTATGTTAAACACCTTATAGGAACCTACTTGTAGTTGCAGGTAACTGATCTCTTGCTGTGAGTACAGGTCATGCACAGGTATGAATGATTTGTAACTTTTTTCAAATATCCACTGAATACTACCATATATTAAATTTGAAAAGGAATTTAATTGACGACCCCCAGATATACTTCAATTTTGTTGATCTTTTGAACGAGGTCGTCTAAAGATAAAAATACGTGGTGAGGGCTCAGGAATCATGCCCTGAACCCCGCACAGCCTGTTGGACACTAAGTCTCCTGCACTCCTCTTCAGACATCGGACGGGTTTGGGGTAGCTGTTTGCAAAAGTTCTTTGGGTGACATGACACTCCTGTACTCATTGTGTTCGGGGAAGAGTTTGAGCACTAGATCTGCTTATGTGCTATCCCGTGTGTGTTGGGGGTTGCGAGTGGCCACGGCGCAGGAAGAGCAGGCTCAGCTATCAAAGTTCTCCTAGCGCCAAGACAAGGATTGGACTGTGACCGACCTAGGATCGTTTGCTTTTAAACGAAACTTCTTCCTGGTTCTAAAGGAATAATGGTGTCTTCTTGAAGCTTATTCTGAATGGGGACACAGATGTGCATAGGGAATTCCAGATGTTGCGATGCTCTTCTCCTCAGCAAAAGGGCCACCCAGGCCAAGCCAGACTGATACCAGAGGGAGGGAAGTCCTCCCGGGGTCAGAGAGTGGCAAACACACTTAAAAACGTTAACCCTACGCACACGCCTGCAGGATCCTCAGCGGTGCATCTGGCCTTTCCTCCATCCCTGTCTCACTCCCCCCACTCTGTCACTCCTGTCTGCTAGGATCACTCCAAAATAAACTACATTTATCCCCCTCCCCCAAAAAATGTCTATGGCTTGGAAAAATGTTCATGATATATTGCTAAATTAAAAGTAAGTGTGAGCCCTGGTCGGTATGGCTCAGTTGGTTGGGCATGGTTCTACAAACCAAAAGGTAGCAGGTTCAATTCCTGGTCAGGGCACACACCTGGGTCGAGGTTCGGTCCCCGGTGGGGGCGCATAAGAAGGACAACCCCATCAATGTTTCTCTCTCACACTGATGTTTCCCTCTCTTTCTCCCTTCCTTCCCCTCTAAATAAATAAATATCTTTAAAATAATTGTGAAACAGAAAAAAATATTTACACTTAAAAATGACCTTACCATATACAGTAGGATCCGACTCCATTCTGATGTCTGTTGACAGTGTTTAGACTTGCACCCAGCCCATCTCCACCTCCACACCTGTGGAGGTATTTTAGCTCTAGTCCCATGGCTTCCCAAACATTTGGATCTAGTGGCAAATGTGACCTCGACAGAGCCACGTGGGCACAGGCACTCTTCTGTGAGCAATCATGAGCTTGAGCTGTGCTCAGTAAAGCTCACAGGTGTGTACATTTTAAAGTAGGGGAGATTTATTTTTGATAATTTTTTAGTGTGTGCCTAGAGATTTTGTAATGTAAATGGTTATGATATTCATAAGGCAACTGAATTTTTATTTTCACCAACATAAAAACAATAAAAGATTTTGGAAAATAGTATGTATATGAAAACTCCATGGTTCAAAACTTCTAATTATTTATACATTTGGGGTTTTTTTGTTCATTGAGCTTTTAATTCTAAAATATTTACACACCAAATTATTGTATACCAAAATATTAATGATCATTACCTTTTAGTGGAGGATTATCAGTTATTTTTTTATGTTTCTACCTTGCACATGATTATTTATATATTTGAATAGCTTTATTGAAGTATAATAGACATGCCATATAAGGCATCCCTTTAATGTGTACAATTCAGTAAAAAAACTTATGGGAGTACCTAAAACAAAAAAAAAAATAGACAAAAATAAACAAACCAGTGTAGTACCAATCACTGAAATTTTCCTAAAATTAAAGACAGAAAACTGTTAATCAAGGAAGTTCATGTGACACTAAACATAATAAACAACAAAACAGCACAACAACAAAACAAATAAACATAATAAACAACAAAAAATCATACAGGATTTGCTCTCACATCACAGAGGCACTAATGTAGAAACCAATAACAGGACAGCTGGAAAATCTCCAAATGTGTGATCATTCAACAAGACACTTTTGAATAATATATGGAATTTAAAAAAGAAGTCTCAAAAGAAATTTAAAAAGTTATTTTGAACTCCTCAAAAGAAAAATACATAAAAATTTGTGAGATGCCACGAAGGCTATAATGCCCAATATTCCTTTATGTCACCAAATATACTAGCAAAGAAAAAACCTATAATCATTAGTATGAACATCCAACATAGAAAATTATAAAAGAGCTAATTAAACCCAAAGTAGGCAATGTAAAATAAAAATCAGAAAAGTAATTAATGTAATTGTGGGAGGTTGATTTAAAAGTTAAAACAAAAATAACTGTTTCTTTGACCGAATGAATATATAAACAACTACTAAATATAACTAAGAAAAGAGGGAGACAGGAATTATAATGTAAAGCCATTACCCATCATGGGTAACTCCACGAGGTGTGAGAGGTGGTCACTGAAGCCTTATATCGAAGGAGTCTTTGAGGACATGACCAGGTGTGCCTGTTGTGTGGCAATTTAAACATTCTAGAGCCTCCTACAGTAGAGATGCCTGTTCAAAGTTGGCAGTTTGCATGTAACAGCACAAATAGACTTAAACATATTTGTAAACGAGGAATATGTTGCCGCACAAACACACACAAAAAATCATCTAGATAACATGGGGGATACTGAGAGTACTATAGTTATTTCTTCATGGTGTCAAAAAGGTTGTGGCATTTTGTTCATTAAAATTGGTTGTGTTTTTTTTTTTTTTAAGTAACCAGGGCATCAGGACCTCACATGTTTTGGGCAATGGTGCATCTCCCTTTTGCAAGCCCCTTTTTTTCAACATATGCATGTCCTAAATGTCAAAAGACTGTCTACAATTATGAATGTCATGAATGTGATGTCATACCTGTTCTGGAGCAAGGTAAATGCAGTTCAGATCTTACTGCAGAGACTGTGTGTAACAGCAATGGTGTTAAGGTTCCCTGAGGGTAACCAGGTAAAGCTCCCTTCTTCAAAGTGAAGCCCAACTGTGCTAAAAAGCCTGTTAAAATAGGTACTCAAGAGAACAGACTTATTCAAATATATCATAGCAAAATACGTACCAGTTGCTTAGTAGATGGAGTCAGTAATTTTCATAATGTTAGAAAATAGAAATACAAATTTATTTGGTAAAAGCACTACCTCAAGGTTCCAGGGATCCTGTGTGAGGAGTCATTCATTCTTTCTAGGTTTAAAAACAGGCAAAAATTCATCTATTCAAAGTATAACTGGAGAAAACTACTTCCTTTTTTTAATTTTTATTTATTGATTTGAGAGAGAGACAGGGAGAGATTTGGTTGTTTCTTGTATGTGCCCTGACCAGGGGTCGAACCCACAATCTTGGGTATTGGGACAACGCTCTATCCAACTGAGCTACCCAACCAGAACTGAGAAAAATCACTTCTTTCTATCAAGTTACTTATAACAGTTTTCAATTCTTGAAGGCCATGTTTCATTTACATTGGGCCATACTAATTAACATCACTAAATGGTAAAGATCATAGAGTCTCATTTTGTGAAACCAATTTAAAGTGGCAGACTTAATTTAATCAAATTTTAATTTATGCAGTATTGTTTCAGAGCTTTCTTGCTCACTAAGGATATTTTAGGAGAGTGGGTTATATGGTCATAAGCCAGTCAAGGCAGACTCTTGATTTTTAAAATAAAGTATATCCCTTTCTCCTCCACATTATCTCAGTAATTCCCCTAAGATCACAGGGTACCTTGCTTCAATTTATTGAGATCCCAGGTATAGTTATAAATTGAAGCCCAGCACTGCGTTGTATGAAAGGTTGTGTGTTACTGTGTTTACACAAGGTGGTCAACAAGTCAAAATTATTCTTAGAGACTCAAAATCCAAAAAGCGCCCTTTGTTTTTTTTCTGTAAATTCTCTCTGTGTAGTTTGGATTTTCAACTGAAGCAAATTGTTTATCTTTTCTATTCTTGTTCCTTTTCTCATGCCAATGTCTATTTTTTTATTTTTTGCCACTGTATAAATATCGAGGAAGTGTGTAATCTGCCAACGCTGCTACTCAAAATCTTTTTCCTCCAAGGGTCTCGAACCAGTGATGCCAGGTGTAGAGGCCTCTCCTATGGAAATAATTACTGTATAGGACTTATGGGCCCTGGGCTTGAGTCTAGTTCAGACTAATCCCATTGCTGTGCCACAGACTGTAAGTGTCGTCCCCCAAAACAGAGGCAAGAACTGTGTTGCAGTAGATGCAGAGCCGGCAGCAGCAGAGGTACTTAAGGGCCCTGGTGAGCTCTCTAGTATTAGCAGAGTGGACTGAGCCCACTATCTACTTGCTGATTTTCCTGAGCTCTTCTCTTTCTTTCTCTGAAATAACTGCTCTTTAAAAGGCAACCATCAGATAGGTGTGCCTCATTCACGGAATACAGTCTTTCTCATTTCCTCCTATGACTCTCCTCCTACTGCCAGGGCAACCCCAGCATATATCACTCTAAAGATTTTTGCAGGTTCCAGGAAAGACATCTGCTGAGGATCATTTTAAAAATCACACCATTCTAATAGTACTACTCCCAAAGGCAGATGCAACCTCACTGCTTGTGGCAGTCATCATCAGCTAGCAACATACCTTGTTCCAAGCAGCTCCAACAATGGTACACACAGCTGCTAGTCTTAGCTCTCATTGTAGTCCTTTCTAAGTGGCCCTAGACCTGACACATGCAGCTGCTGACCCAAGACCCCAGAAAATGAACTAAAGAAATAGAAACAGGCAATCTACCAAATAAAGAATTCAAAGCAATAGTTACAAAAATACTCAATAAAATCATGGAAGAATAGATAAACTCAACGAGAATGCCAACAAAGAGACAGAAAACAATCAGAACTGAAGAATACAATAACTGAAATGAAGAAAACAATAGAGGCATTCAGCAACAGATTGGATGATGCAGAATAAAAATCAGCAATCTGGAAGGAAAGATAGTGGGAATCACACAATCGAAACAGAAAAAAGATAAAGGACTGTTAAATAACAAGAATAGTTTAAGGGACCTGTGAGACATTAAGCATAATAACATTCACAGCATAGGACTCTCAGAAGGAGAGACAGAGAACCTGTATGAAGAAATAATTGCTGAAAATGTCCCTAACATGATGAAGGAAACAGACATCCAAGTTGGGAGGTACAGAGAATACTAAACAAGTGTAGCTCAAAGAGGCCCAAACCAAGATACAACATAATTAAAATGCCAAAAGTTCAAAATAAAAACAGAATCTCTTTTTTTTTTACCATATGTTTTGTCATAAAAGTAGTGTTGTGAAACCCAATGCTAAATCTAAGCCACAATGGAAAAGAAAAAACTCATAACAATGTCATTGTCATTGGACATGTAGATGTCAGCAAGTCTACCAGTACTGGCCATCTGACAATGTAGTGGGATTGACAAAGGAACCATCAAAAGTTTTTCAAAAAAAGCTGTTGAGATGGGGAAGGGCACCTTCAAGTATGCCTGGGTCTTAGATAAACTGAAAGCTGAAAGTTAGTGTGTCTATCACCACAGCTATCTCCCTGTAGAAATTCAAGCCCAGCAAGTATTATGTGACCATCATTGATGTCCCAATACACAGAGACTTTACTGAAAACATGATTACAGGCACACCTCAGGCTGAACGTTCTGTCCTGCTTGTTGCTCTTGCTAACAGTGAATTTGAAGCAGATATCTGCAAGAATGGGCAAACCCACGCACACGCCTTTCTGGCTTACACACTGGGTGTAAAACAATTAATAGTGTTAACAAAATGGATTCCACTGGTCCACCCCACAGTGAAAAGAGATATGAGGAAATTGTTAAGAAAGTCAGCACCTACATTACAAACAACTGGCTCTAACCCTGACTAGTAGCATTTGTACCAATTTCTGGCCGGAATAATGACAATATCCGGGAGCCAAGTGCCAACATGCCTTAGTTCAAGGAACAGAAAGTCAGCCATAAATATGGAAATTCCAAAGGAACCACTCTGCTTGAAGTGCTGGATTACATCTTGCCACCAACTCGTCCAACTGACATGGACCTATAATGGCCCTCCAAAATGCCTACAACATTGGTTGTGTTAATATCATCCCCGTGGGCCAAGTGGAGACTGGAGTTTTCAAACCTGGCACCGCGGTCACCTTTGTTCCAGTCAATACTACAACTGAAATATATTAAAATGCACCATGAAGCATGGAGTGAAGCTCTTCCTGGGGACAATGTGGGCTTCGATGTCAAGAGTGTGTCCATCAAAGATGTTCATCATGGCAATGAGGCTGCTGAGAGAAAAAAATGACTTGCCAATGGAAGGAAGCAGCTGGCTTCACAGCTCAGGAGATTACACCGAACCACCCAGGTGAAATCAATGCTGGGTATGCACTTGTGCTGGATTGTGACTCAGCTCACTTTGCTGAGCTGAAGGACAAGATCGGTTATCATCCTGGAAGAAAGCTGGAAGGTGGCCCATAGTTTTTGAAATCTGGTGATGCTGCCGTTGTTGGCATGGTTCCTGGCAAGCCCATGTGTGTTGAGAGCTTCTCTGACTGTCCGCTGGGCCATTTTGATGTTCAGGACAGAAGACAGTTGCTGTTGCTGTCGTCAGAGTGGTGGGCAAGAAGGCAGCTGGAGCTGAAAAAGTCACCAAGTCTGTGAGTGAGCTCAGAAGGCTAGGTAAGTATTATCTCCAACACCTGCCACTTCAGTCTAATAAGAGGTGGACGAACGATCTCAAAACTATGTCTCAATTGGCTATTTCAGATGTGTTGTTTTGAAGAAGTTTTTTTTTTTAAATATCATTTAAAAAGTCAAGCTCTCTTGTATTCCCCACTCTACACCTCCTGACCACACCAGAGAGACCCACGAGGTCCTGGAGCCCACCACGATGAAGGGGCAGTGTCCCTGACTCCCACCACCAGACATAAAGTCAAGCTTCTCCCTACCTGACAGTCTGCACACAGAACTAGCGCAGGTGCAGGGGCACTTTCTCTCCCCTCCAACAGGGGTCCCAGGCTCCGCTCTGCAGTCCATCCAGGGTGGGGTTTGTGGGGAGGAGGGTCATTCCCCCAGAGAAGCCCACTTTCCTCCACAAGAGCTGTGTCCTTTGCTTTGTGTCTGATCCCTCCTCACTTCCATCCAAGGTGGGATTGTTGGGGAGTGGAGGGGAGGATTTTTATATCACATGCTGTGATCCCCCCAGACAGGCCCTGTGTGTGCAGCCCCTAGTCCCATGCCCGGGCAGCATCTCCCATCCAACAGAGGGTCTCCCACCCCTCCATGGGCATCTTCGCAGGCCTAGCAGCTGCAAAGCCCAGCTCTAGGTGAGCTGCAGGCCACTTCCCCTGCCCTGTCCTTGGCAAAATGAGAGCTCAGCAGCCAGAGTGACAGGCAGGGGAGTCACCACCCAAACTCTGACAAGGTGACCCGCAGGCCTCCCCACGGAACAGACGGGAGAAGAGGGGCCCAGGACTCTGCTTTGGGGGACATTTATTAATGAAAAGCATCACCTGTGTGCTTTCCCAGGGGCAGAAGAGTCACTCCTGAGCTCCTGGAAGAGGAGGGACGTCCCAGCACGCCAGCTCCAGGGCCCTGCATCTCTGCCGGCTCAGCCCCCTGCCCAACCTGACCCCCAGCCCAAGCAGTGGCCCAGGCAGAAGCAGGCCAGAGCTGCCCTCGAACCCAGCCCCGAGGCGAGCTGCTGCAGCCCGTGGCCCAGGTGGTCCCCACGAGTTCACAACTGAAGCCGGCAGCCAGACCCAGCCCACAGGCAGGACCGAGGCGTCCACTGGCACACTCTCCATGTGTCAAATGTGTCAGACGCGTTTCCTCAGTGCTCGGAGGCCCACGGGCAGTTTTAGTCCCATCCCCCCTTTCACAAGGAGCCGAGTCTCAGCAAGGCTGAGGGTGCATTCAGAGTCAGAGAGCTGGTATTTGGGATTCAGGTGGCCGCTCCAGGCTCCTCTCCGGCGTGTGTGGGGGGGGGGGTGGGGGGGGATTTGGCGGGGAGGAGGGTTTGGGGAGAGGCTTAGGTGTGAGCAGAGCAGGGTCCGGCTGTCGGAGCAGCAACGAGGTCCTCCGCAGGGCACTCTTTCGACTTTTGGTGTATTGGCTGATGGTGCCTTGGGTGGCTCCTGCTGCCGGGTTCTGTAGGTTCCGGTGCCGGCCTGGGCGTCTGTCTCTTGCTTCCAGTGAGGGCTGACCGTGAGCGAGGCGTCCCTTCCGGAGCCAAATGCACAGTCCGAGCCCTGCAAGGTCCAGGCTTTATCTCCAAGCTCCAGGCAGAGGCTCATCCTGGGCGAACACCTCCAGCAGCCCCCACCGTCCGCCGCAGAGCCCTCGATCCTGCCTCGGCTTCTGGCGCGCCCGCGGACGCAGGCCCCAGCCTCTCCGTGCGCTCCCCTCCGCTGCGAGCCCGGCCGGGGCTTCTGGCTCGCACCGGTGGGTTTCTGCCCGGACTGGCGCTCGCCTCGGGCGGCCGTCAGGGAGCCCGGCGCGGGCACTGGAGCCCGCTGAGGGCTTGGCGCTGCGCGGTCGCACTCGCTCAAGCTGGGCGCCTCCAAATCCCCGCTGCTTTCGTTTGTCCTTTGCAAAGATCATCATTGTGGGAATAGCGCCTCCGCGGCCCCGAAGCTGGGCAGGGCAGGCCAGGCGCTGGGTCGGAGGATGCGGATGAGAGGCCTGAAGCCCGCGGGGCGAGGACTCGGGGAGGTGCACGCGCGGACCATGGGCGAGGTGATCGACGGCGGAGTGAGTGGCGAGCCCCGCGTGGGCTTCTGCCTGAAGCCCCTTCCCTGTGGAGAGGGGTGGGTGGCCGCGGCTCCGGGGGTTGGGAGCCGGCAGGCGGGGCACGGGGTCTACTACAAGTCACAGCGAGTTCTTACATCGTCCAGACTCTCCAGGGGACGGTTTCTCCAGACCCCCAAATAATCGTGGTGGTCACCGGGGCTGAACCCGAGTCCCAGGTCCAACACACTGAGAACGGGGGATCCATTATCCAGATATTTTGGGTGAGCCCCAAAGGCGAACTGCTTAGACGCACCCCAGGGAGCTCGGTCACGCAGATAGGATATGAGCCATGTTTCCCGCCTTGCTTCCCTCTGCCCCGGCACTCGCAGCCTCACAGGCCCCGTGCCCGACAAATTCGGGCCTGGCCCGGCCGGTTCCCATGGACCGCATCTGGCGGCGGCCGCAGGTGCTCAGGCTCCTGCTGCTGCTCGAGGAGCATCACTTGTTCGGGCGGGTGGCAGCTGCGCGCCGGGGGACTAACCCCTCCGCCGCAATTCTCAGCTAGAGTCGAGATCCCCGAGCCACACCAAGGCACCTGCACCCTCATTCCGACGGGTCGCCTCCACAGCGTAGGCCCCAGGTGGTGCTGCTGGGGACTGGGACACCGCCCACCCTGCTCACCAGCCCCATCCCCGTCACCTCTAGCCGCGCGCGCGCGCGCGCGCGCGCGCTCAGGAATCCTGACTTTTCAGAACTCAAGATGGGACTCCTAAAACTTTACAACGGGGATCTGGAATTTCTTGCACACTCTGCCGCTCCCTGCTCCCAATCCTGTCTCTCCCCACGCACCCCACAGCGCCCCCCCCCCACCATCTCCCCGTCTTCCCAGCGGAAGCCCAGGCCTCCCTTCCCCTAGCTAGAGTTGTCAAGGTGGTCCGGGTCAGGGCAAGGGCCAGGCGGGCGTATATTGGCAGGGACTCAAGTGGGTCCCCAGTGGATCCCTAGCAGGCACGTGCCTGCCCCGGTGGCCCAGCTTTAAGAGCTGGGTGTTGACGTCGCAGTTTGCTTGCTCTCTGGCGCAGCGGCTAGAGACCAGGCGCACGGCCCCCCTTCCAGCCCTATTTAAGTTCACTAGTAAAGTTTGGTTAATGATTACAATGCATCCTATAAACTTCAGGAGATAGAGACAGCGATAGGGAGAGGGACAGGGATAGGGGTAGGGGTAGGGATAAGGGTAGGGGTAGAGATAGGGGTAGGAGTAGGGATAAGGGTAGGGGTAGGGATAGGGGTAGAATGAATGTTTTCTGGACCATTGGCAATTTTTAAGATATTCATTTTAAAAATCAGTACTTTTCAATGAAAACAACTTGACCAAAACTTTGCCACAGAATTTTGAGGCCCATTAAAACAAATTTAATGAGAGAAAAAGAAAAGAGGTCATCTTAAAAGTAGCAAGAGAAAAGCAGCTGGACACATACAGGGGAACACCCACAAAACTATCAGCTGATTTTCAGAGTAACTTTGCAGCCAAAAAGAAAACAGCATAATATATTCAAAAAAGATAAATAGAAAGAAACTTACAATCAAGAAAACTCTACCCAACAAAATTATCATTCAGAATAAAAGAAAAGATTTTTTATAATTCTCAAATAAAAAAATCTCAATGATAAAAGCAAACATTTTGTGCCCTGACTGGGTGGCTTAGTTGGTTAGGCATTGTCCAGCAAAGCTCAAGGTCATGGGCTGATTCCCACTCGGTGCGCAGACCTTGGCTGCTGGTGCATCCCCAGCTGGAGTGTGTACAGGAGGTTCAGAATTGATGTTTCTCTCTTACATGGATGTGTGTCTCTCTCCCCATCTTCCTCTCTCTCTAAAATCAATAAAACATATCCTCCAGTGAGGATTTAAAATAATAATAATAAATAAATAAAGCAAACAGTCTGTACAAGTAGTAGACCAACTAATTACAAAGATATTACCATGGTTAAGGCATCAGTATTAAAATCAGGGTTATCTAAATAATTAAGGGATAAGGACAAAAATATAAAATTTGATACTATAAATGTAATGTGTAGGGAGAGTATAATAAGTGTAATGATTTTTAAATGGTTTGACACAAAGCATGGGTTGTGCCCTGGCTGGTGTGGCTCAATGGATTGGGTGCCGGCCTGCGAACCAGGGGCCTGCCGGTTAGATTCCCAGTCAGGGCGCATGCCTGGGTTGCTGGCCCCTCTGGGTTGGGGGTGTGCCAGAGGCAGCCACACATTGATGTTTCTCTCCCTTGCTTTCTCCCTCCCTTCCCCTCTCTCTAAAAATAAATAAATAAAATCTTTTTAAAGACATAGGTTGTCATACATGAAGCTTATGGTAACCACAACAAAAAAACTTAGAGTACAAAAAAAAATCAAAGAGAAATGTATCCAACCATAACACTAAAGAAAGTCAGCAATGCCCGAGAGAGAAAAAACAACAAAATAAAAGGGAGAGTACCTATAAACACAACCAGGAAACACTTAGTATTGTACAATGGCAACACGTACATACCCACCAATAATCACGTTAAATATGCCAGTAAGTAAACTAAGTGTCAAATAATAAGTCAGGAGGTGGCCGAAGGGACTAAGATAAAGCAAGACCCAAACAGAGCTGCTTGCGAAGACTCACTTCAGATCGAAAGATGTGGACTAAAAGTGGAGGCACAGAAAAACATGTCACACGAGTGAAAAGGGAAAGAAAGCTGGGGTGACAATGCTTATATCAGACACAAAAGACTTGACAACTAAAACTGTAACAAAGGACAAAAGACACTACATAATGATAAAGGTATTCATCCAACAAGAAGATAGAACACTTGTAAATATCTATGCACCCAACCTAGGAACACTTACATATAAAAAGAAAGTTAGCAGATATAAGGGGAGATATTCATCCTATAGCAATGATAGATGAATAAACCTACGAAAGCTGCTAGATCGATGCATAGATCATCCAGACACAAGATCAACAGGGAAAACTTGGCCCGAGTGACACACTAGACAGATGGGCTCAATAGACATTGCAGAGCACACCCTCCACAGACAGCAGGACAGTTCTCTTCCAGCGCACAGGAAACATTCTAGAGACTAAATCACACGTTAGGCCCCAAAACAGGTTACAATCAATTTAAGACTGAAATCATATCAAGCATCTTTTCTGACCACAATGGTATGAAACTAGAAATCAATTACACGAAGAAAACTAGGCCTCGGCTGAAGCTGGGACCCCGGGAGGAGCAGCGCCGGAGCTGGTGCCCGCAGCGGGAGTGGCGGCGAAGATCAGGAGCGACCTCGAGGAGGCGAGCGAAGCCCCGATGTCCCCCGTCTAAAGAGAGCACGCGGACCAGCGGCCCCGCGCAGGGCGCTGGCACCCAGGTCTTGGCGCTGCGCCCGGCCCCGGGCTTCGTGTGCTCCATCCTCGGAGCGCTCCTGTTGCTGCAGGTGGTGCTGGGGCTCTTGATGTCCGCCCTGATTGCCGACACCCCCTACCACCTGTACCTGGCCTGCGGCTGGGTGATGTTCCTCGCTGTCTTCCTCTGGCTGGTGACAATTGTCTTCTCCGTCCTCTACCCATTTCAGCTGCACATGAAGTTGTACATGGTGCCCTGGCAGCCGGTGTTAATGACATTTAACATGGGCGACACTGTTCTCTGCATCCCGGCATTCATCACCCGTTCTGCTGAGGTTGAGCAGACATCCCTGTAGGGCACCCGGCCTTGTAAGCAGCGGGCAGCTGCCTCCTTCATTACACGTTCAATGATGATTGCCTATGGAGTGAGCGCTTTCCAGGCCTGGCGAGGAGTAGGCAGCAATGCAGCCACTAGCCAGGTGGCTGGCAAATATGCCTGAACCACCTGTGGCCAAGGCCCACCTCAGGGCTGAAGGCTGCCGCCAGGTCACAGTGCAGGGTGGCCCTGCGGGTCAGCTCAGAAGGGACTACACTTGCTTCTTTCTGACCTTCAGACTTGGGGTCACCCAACACTCCTAGGGAATCAGGGTCCTTCCTCTGGTTTGGCCGAAGTGGGCATGTGCATGGGTTGGAAACAGCTGAGACCTCCTCCTGCAGATCCCCCTCATCCAGCAGGAGACAGGGGCTATGGGGCTCACTGTCTCTGCTTTGTCTTTAGAGGACTTCAGGTCCAAGGAAGGGCCCAGCCTTCTCAGCAGCACTAAATACACTAACAAGGACTTGGATCTGCGGCCCCTGACCCACCACAGAATAAGCCTAATGAGCAACGCGTGTTTGTCTTCGTCAGTCTTCGTTCCGGGAGCGCCGAGCAAGCTCCTGAAACCATTCTGATTCCTGAAAGCACAGTTCCGGCCTAACCCTCCCCCAGACCTACAACATGTTCTTTCTAGGGAGACGTCTCTGACAGCATGGTCTTCCTTTCCTATATTTCAGACATACCACTTATTGAAAGCAAATTGGTTTTAAGCAACTTCTCAATGATGAAAACCTATCTCAAAGGCTTCCCTCCCTTTCCCAGTCCCTTTTGTAACAGTCCCTTTGGGAAAAGCTCCCGGGCCATTACCGAGGGCTCTCCTTCCACTGTTGATTAGGCGGGCGAGACAGGAAGGGGAGGGCATCAAGACCTTGCCTGGTGAGTCCTCATGTGCTTGGTGACCATTGTTTTTAGTTTTTTTTGTGTTTCGTTTTGTTTTTTACAAAAATAAAGATGGAGGAACTTTAAAAAGAAAGAAAACTAGAAAAAAACACAAACAAGTGAGGGAAAACAACATACTACTGTTGGGGGCAAAATGGCACCAGGTATTAGACGGGTGAACTCAGACCAAACCAGGTTCAACAGCCTCGGTACTTGAGTTCTGGCTAAGAAAGAATTCAGAGGCAAGATTCAAACTATAAGATTAAGTTTATATAGAAAGTCACAGAGGCCCTGGCCAGGTGGCTTAGTTGGTTGGAGCGTCGTCCCACACAGCAAAAATGTTGCAGGTTTGATTCTGGTCAGGGTACCTACCTACGTTGTGGGTTCGATCCCTGATCAGGGCAAGTGTGGGAGGCAACTGACGTTTCTCTCTCTCCCTTCTCTCACTCTCTCAAATCAATGAATATATCCTCAGGTGAAGATTAAGATAATAATAATAATTATTATTACTTTAAAAGTCAGAGGTAGAAGAAGCAAGCTGTAGGAGAAATGGGCTCAGGAAACAAGTCACAAAGGCAAAAGAAGGGCATTTGGAGCCAGAAAGATAAGGGTGACTCTCCTTGGCTGGGGGGAGGGGGTGGCAAAGGTGCAGGTTTACTCATGCTCAGGAAGGCCCAAGGACTATTAAGGGTGGAGATTTTAGTGTATTTGTGGTCCCAGGGGATGATTTATTAGAATATTCATCAGCTCTCCAGGTATGTCCTTTCAGGGTTGTGGTCTCTACTGATTGGTCAAGGATGGACGGGAGGGTCATTAGTCAATGCAGCTGGTCCTGAGGTCAGTCATGGAGTCACTTGTCTGGTTTTGCTGCTTTTCTGGGCCTGGAGCTGAAACACAACTGAGGCCTAGATGTATTGGATGTGGATCAAAACCTCATTGTCCCTGGGACTTAATGTTTAAGGGCTATTCTCTGGCTCCCTTGTTCGTTCCCCCTGTAAAGGGTGTCTAACCCGAATGACTACCAACGTGCCAGGGAAGGAAAGGTCAGGGATGGGCATGACCAGCAATATGCTAGGGGAAGAAAGGTTGCCCTGGGGGCGAGGTTCTGTTTTCCCAGTTTTGCACATTGGTAGGTGCCCAGGACTTTCTGCCCTGTTGACCTTCTGTACCTGGCCCATTGTCCTTGCTTTGCTCACATCAGTCTAACTGCCTCCCACACGAAGACTTGTTGGACCTGATTCTCACCTGCAAAGAGAGTGTACAAAGAGTGAAAGATCTGAATTCCAGAGAGCAAACCTGCTCCACAGTGACGTCCAGGACACCCACGTCTAAGAGGCCTGGTCCATGTTTCGATCCCTAGGGCGTTCCTCATCTGTGAGCTCCGCCAGTGCATTCAGCACATGAAGGACAGGGAGAAGGAAATCCGAGAGCTGCTGCAGGAGTTCGAGAAGAGTGGCAAGACCTTCCTGCACACCTCTGCTTCCGCTGAGCAGCAGCCGGTGCTTCCTGAATCCCCCTTCTTGTGCATACTCTTGTTAGTACTTTTTCCTTTCTGACCCTTGTTTTGACTCTGTGGACAGCTGCTGGTGGACAGCAGCATCACCCATACACCATATGTAGAAGATGAGAAGACAGACAGAAGTGCAGATCCAGGACAGTCAAGTGCTGTTTTCCACTGTTACTTACGAGTGTGATATTGATGGTTTTTTTCTTTAACCAAAAAAGGAAACATCCTAATCCTACAGTGTATTGATTATCTGTGCTAAATTGGGTTTGACAATGCTGAACTGCATGGCAATGAAGGATGTTAAAACATTAGCATCACCCTGGCTGGTGTGGCTCAGTGGATTGAGTGCTGGCCTGCGACCCAAAAGGTCGCCAGTTCGATTCCCAGTCAGGGCACATGCCTGGGCCTCGGACCAGGTCCGGGGCTGGGGGTGCGCGAGAGGCAACTGATCAATGTATCTTTAGCACCTCTCACACATCAGTGTTTCTCTCCCCCTTTCTCTCTCCCTTCTCCTCTCTCTAAAAATAAATAAATAAAATATTTAAAAAAAAAACATTAGCATCAAGAATGTATTATGAGAAGCAAAGGCTGTTTGTAATAATGGTCTAGTGTTTCTCCTTTGCTAGGTTTATGTTTCCTCACAATTTACCTAAACATATAGGCCTCCCTAGAAACCTAAAGGAAATACCAAATGTATTATGTAGTATATTAAGAAGTAAACTACTGTTTAAGATATTTCATGATAAACTGTGTCTAATACTGTAGGAAATACATGTGTTTAGATAAAAGGTAGGAAAAACAAAAGCTGTTGCAGAGGACCAAGAACTGGCCTTGTTCTCATTGTTTGGCCAGTCTTATCTTATGAAGAGAAAAATGCCACACCCCTTCTTCATTAAAGGTAATCAGCGACCATGATGCACCAAGGTATTTGTAGGCATATTTTGTGCCCATATCGTTATAAGTGATAAAGGATGTGTTTCCAAAGCATAACAATGACCAATATTCCCGTCTTCCTACTAATATTACTGACTGAAGTGTCTTACAAATTATCTTTAGCTCCACTAGAAAATGATTATGATTACCAATGATAGAATAAAATTTACTTCCTCACAGCATTCAACACAGGAAAAGGTCTTGCTTCCTCGAATAGCATTCAAGTCAGCTAACAGAAGCCAAAATCCTATCGCTGCTTTTGAGCACCATGTTACCGTCATACCTCACAGTCCTTGACGGTTTGTGGTCATTGTGATTAGAATTCATTATATCTCTTTTTTCTACTCTTGGTGCAACCCTGCCAGTTACTGGCAACAGGGCAGAGAAAACCACGATTTCCATTTTTGGCATTAAGAATGAAAAAGAAATTAGTTATATAACAAAAATTGTAACTACAAAACAATAAAATATAGCTCTGACCAGTATGGTTCAACTGGGTATCATCCAGCAAAGCGAAAGGTAGCTCGTTCGATTCCTAGTCAGGGCACATATATGCCTGGGTTACGGCTCATGTGAGAAAAAAACCAATCGATGTTTCTCTCCCTCTCTTTCTCCCTGCCTTCCCCTCTCTCTAAAATATAAATAAATAAAATCTTAAAAAAATAAAATTTGCCTGAGGAAAAAATATCTGAAATCACATGCACATGTTAAAGTTGTCTCATCATGTATAATAATTAAATTGAAAATTGCAAACTTCATCTGCAATTCCATAATTATAATGGAACATGTTAATATATCATCACAGAAAGAACAATATTTATTAGCATTCTACGACTCAAAAAACAGTTAATAAAATATTTCTATGAAGCAACTGTGTGTTAGTTTGAAAAAAATAAGCACATGATTTTAATCATATACAATCACACATGACTGAAAATGTATTAATGGATTTCATGCAGCTACAAGTCACAGGAAACACCCACAGCCTCCCGACAGGAGGGAGGTGCTGACTTTCACGTGGAAGGGCTGGGTCAAGGCAGCCACCGCACACACAGCAGAGGAACACTGTCCCAAGTTGCTTTCCGACGACACCATTGCAGACATCAGCGGACATCGGAAAAACATACTCACTAGCTCTGCTGACAGCATAAGGTGTTTCCTATACAAATTTATGCTGATATAACCCAGAGAAGAAAATCAGAGAGTACTCCCAAGCATAAAAGTCTGAATCAGTTTCCTGGTGGACACAAGAAGGCTTAAAACTAATCCACACTCTGATCGATCTTTGATGTAAATCTTGTGAAGATATCAGAGGAAAACTACAGCTCTAAGGAAATGAAAATCAAAGAGTTGAAGGGTAAGAAATCAGCTGGAAGATGGTGTCCTCAAAGCCCCCCTGTATCTCTTTCTCCCCCTGTATGGTGGTGGCTCCAATATTTGAGTAATGTCTTCTTTGCTTCTGCCTTCCAAATCACATGCAAGTGAGGCTATTGGCGAATTTCAATATGGAAAACAGAGAAAATGAGTCCTGGAAAACCTACTTTCAAACACTATCACAACAGGGAGTATCCCCAACTTAGATATTTTGTCCTATCACAGGTCTCGCTTCTTAAATCAACAACTATTTACTATGTACCAGTCAAAAGAAAAAAGCAAAAGTTTAAAATTAAAAATAACAACTCACATGAAATTTTATTCTTTCATAAACTTGACAAACATAAAATCTACTTCAACTTTTTATAAGGATGGAAAAAGAAGGCTTATACAGTAAGAAAGGAAAACTATATATAATGGACTTATTACTTATTAAATAATTACAATTTACCCTTGAACAACAAAAGTTTGAATTGCACAGGCCCACTTATACTGAGATTAAAATGTCTGTAAAAAACTGGGAATCTACCCATGCAGAGGACCAGCTTAAGTTCTGCAATGATGCACTGGATAGTAAGAAAAGAAAGAAGCTTGGTAAACATAAGTTACAATTTTAAAAAAAAATTTATTGTGTTTTTTCCATTACCATTTAGTCCCCTTATATCCACCCCCACACACACATAATTTACAATTTTATTATCAACCCTTTAATGTCAAAATTTTTCCAGAAAATCATATATGAATTAATTTTCATCAAGCCATCTTACATTATTTACATTTTTGTACTTTTTCTGTGGAAGTTCTACACGTAAGGATACAGGCCTAACTAAGCCTTTCCCACACCATTCATAGTCGAGGGGTCTGCCCCAGCGCATCCTCTCACACCTCCAGAGGAGAAATGACAGAGGCACTCCCACATGCCTCACATCTGCATGTTTTCCTCAGTTGTGCACATGCTCATCTCGTGACTTTGAAGGATTTTGTTACAAGTAAAAGCTTTTCCACGCACCTAACACTCACAGTTTTTTCCCCAGTGTAAGTTCTTTCGTATCATTGGGAGGACCTCTGATCTCTGTAGGCTTTACCACATTGTTTTCATTTACAGTGTTTCTTTCCAGTGTGAAATCCTTTGTATCTGGGATACAAATAAAGGCAAGTGAGTGCTTTCCCACCTTCCTTACGTTGAAAAGCTGTATTTCAAGTGTGCATTTTCATGTGTCTTTGCAGGGATTTTCGAGAAATGAAGGCTTTACCACAGTGTTTACATGCAAAGGGTTTCTCTCCTGTGTGAGTCCTTTCGTGTGTTTGTAAGGAGCTGTGAGATATGAAGGCCTTTCCACACTCCTTACATTCATAGGGTCTCTCCCCGCTGTGAATTCTCTCATGTATTCGAAGATTACTGGGATATCTGAATGTTTTACTACATTTTTTACACACATAGGGTTCCTCTCCTTTGTGAGTCCTTTTGTGCATTTGTAAAGAACTGGAATATCTGAAAGACTTCCCACATTCCTTACATTTGTAGGGTTTCTCTCCTGTGTGAGTCCTTTCATGGGTTTGTAAGTTACCAGAAGATCTGAAGGCTTTCCCACACTGTTTACATGCATAAGGTTTCTCTCCTGTGTGAGTCCTTTCATGGGTTTGCAAGGAATTAGAAAACCTAAAGCCTTTCCCACATTCCTTACACTTATACGGTTTGTCTGCAATGTGGGTTCTTTCATGTTTTCGAAGATAATTGGGAGCACTGAAGGCTTTACCACAATGTTTACACTCAAACGGTTTCTCTCCAGTGTGAGACCTTTCATGTATTTGTAAGGACCTATAATTACTGAAGGCTTTTCCACATTCCTTACATTCATAGGGTTTCTCTCCTATGTGAGTCCTTTTGTGGGGTAGTAAGGAACTGGAAGATCTGAAGGCCTTTCCACACTCCGTACATTCATAGGGTTTCTCTTCAGTGTGAGATCTTTCATGGATTCGAAGATAACTGGGATACATGAAGGCTTTACTACATTTTTTACACTGATAGGGTTTCTCTTCAGTGTGATTTCTTTCATGTCTTTGAAAACTTTTATAACATCTGAAGGCTTTTCCACAGTGCTGACACTGGTAGGGTTTCTCTCCTCGGTGGGTTTTCTCACAGATTTGCAGTGAAGTTGAAGAGCTAAAGGTTTTCGCGCACACCTTACATCTGTAAGGAGCATCTGCAGTGTGCGTGATCACGTGTCTCTGAAGGGTTTTGAGCCACATGAAGGTTTTCCCACATTCCACACATTTATACGGTTTCTCAACATTGTGATTTTGTTCATGTTTCTCAAAACACTGAAGATAGCTGAAGGCTCTCCCACACATGTTACATTTGTATGGCTTCTCTCCACATCTCTGATACTCCGAGGGCTTGTGTCCGGTGTGACATCTGATGTCCCCACTATGGGATGACTGGCCCATGAAGACTTCCCCACACACACAGTATTCCCAGGGTTTTCCTCCAGGAAGAGTTTTCTTCTTCACATTGAGATTTGGAATAAGGCTGGTGTTATCTCCACATTGGCTACTTTTTTCCCCTTTACAGAGTCTCTCTACCACGTGACTTCTGTAAAAAACAAGAAGTAAACGCATTATTAATGAGCTATTTATTAGTGGTTTTATACTTATTAGTAGAATAATTGAACTACATTTTTATAATTTGTAGCAAAATTGTAGATATTCTGCTTTATCAGTATTGTTTGAAATAGACTACACTGAAGAGTCTGAAAAACAACGTCACCTTGCAATTATCAAAACAGCAACACTCACATAGGGTTTCTCGATGCTGTTTCCATGTGAACTGTTTGCAAAAGTGAACACCTATGTCATAAATAAGAAAGTACTTTGGTACAAAATTTCCAAGAAGTAATTAACTTGAAGTCAGGGTTGTTTGGGTTGCTTCTTTTTAAAATTTTGTGGCAAAACAGGTTTTTTATAGGAGACCCTGCTTTCTATGGTGTGACTCACTTTTGTTTTCTCCCCTGGTTTTCATACTGGTATTCCATAACATCTTTCCACTTCTTACCTATAAAACAGACCCAGAGAAATCATTCCAAAGTATTAGACATTACAGAAGAATCACTGGCTTCCAGATGTACAGTGAGCTGTGACCACGCCCAGTTTACCAGGGCCCTCCCTTCCCACATCCCACATCTGAGAACCGTGTTGAAGGATGAGAAATAGTTGTCCTCTAGTTGACGAGCGAAGGTAACTCGTCATCCTTACTGACTGAGGCCAGGTTCCTGAAGGTTTCCTGCATCACATCTCTGTAGAGCTTCTTCTGGGCAGGATGCAGTAAGGCCCACTCCTCCAGACTGAAGTTCACAGCCACATCCTCAAAGGCCACCGAGTCCTGAAACATCCCAAACATGTGATCCGTGGGACCGACAGCACTGGACACCTAGATGCCATTCATAGGAAGATCACATGTGATTCTATCATCTCCAAATATTTATGCTATGAATTAATCATCAAAAATTTACTCTATCAACATTTCATTCCTTATATAATTAACACCATCATTAACAAGTAAAAATTATTAACACATTTTTCTGTGATCACATTGCACCATATTTTCTCTAATAGCAAAGTTCAAAGCATGTTGGGAAATGACACAAATGACAGAAATGAAACAAATATTAATATTTTAAAACCATCAATTCCTTGTGAAAAAAATTCCTTCATTTCTCTCATTATCTATTTACAGTACCCCATAAACTTCATCTGCATGAGGTTTAAATAAATAACATCACAGTGAAAAACTGGAAGCTCTTTTTTCTGACCCCAATACTTGTTCACTGAGCTTCGATGTATTGCACTTGGCAGACATTGCATTTCCACCAGTGTGAGATAAGACCCTCCACCAACAATACATTACAATTCCCTGAAGGCTCAGATGATGGTGAGCCTTTTTTAGCAATGAAGTATTTTTTAATTAAGGCATGTACGCCAACATTATAGACATAAGGTACTGCACTCCTAATAGACTAAAGTATGTAAAGAAAACTTCTTTACACACTGGGAAACCAAAAAAATTGTACTATTCATTAGTGAGTCATGCACTTGATTGCAATGGTCTGTACTATCTCCAAGGTACACCTGTAATCTGAGGCAGCTGGCTGACTAAAAATATTCTCTGCTTCTACCTTGTGTAATATTTATCGCAGACTCAGTTCTTAGAACTTAGAGCTCAGATCTTAGGAAGAAGGCAGGACAAGTTAGACCACAAAATCCCTACACTCCTGTGCCTCCGGGCTGCTGCCAGCCCATTTCTGGCACACATGGGCACACACACTAGACACTGATATGCCAGCATGCTCTCTCTAGCACAGCCACAACGGTCAATTTTGGGACCCGCTGACACTGAGGAACAGGTTCAAAGCTGCAGATTGCAAGAGAGTTCATTGACATCCACAACGGTTTGATGGTGAATTTGCCCATGATTGTAAATTATATAAAGGTGTTTGCAGTGCTTTCTTTCAAAACAGCATAAAGCCTCTGTTCCCCAATAGAAGGAAGCTTTTCCTCAACAGCCACTCTCGAGGATGCCCTCCCTTCTCCTTTCATTTCCAAACCCACTCCCCCCCACCCCTGCCCCCTGGAGTAAAGGAACAGAATAGCTCAACCCAAGCATGGGACTCCCTCAGCTGAGGACAGCACACATGGCCAACAGGGAACAAACAGACTTGCTACTTCCACAGGTGAGGTATCTGGAGGGAGCAAGCCAGTCATCTCCAGCAGGCATGTTCTCTCTTTGCTGAGAGAACAACAGCAAAAAGAAAACTTCATGGACTTGTCTTTTGAGGATAGAAATGTACTAGGGCACAGGTGGCAAACACAAGGCCCGCGGGCCAAATCCGGCCCTCCACCTTGTTTTATCAGGCCCAGCACCTTGTTTCTACCCGGCGGCAGCGCCAAGCTCTCACTTAACTGTTAAGGAGTAGTTACATGCATACAGTCCTAAAGTTATATTTGGCCTTTTGAAGGCAACTGCGAGGCTGATGTGGCCCCTGGTGAAAATGAGTCTGACACCCGTGAACTAGGGTGAGAATTCACACACAAGGGCAGGAGCTTGCATGGATTCAATCTCTTGTGACTACAAGAGGGCGCACTGTGGTTTTCTTATTACCTTGTACAGATTTGGGGCACAAGGGGAAGGAGGGGGGATGTAGTTGAAAAGAACAGAAAAAAATCAGGGAAGTAACAGTCACTAAGATTTTTTAAAAATTATATTAGACAGAAAACTGTCAAGTCAGGGAGCTCAAATAACACTAAATATGACAACCAAATATTTTGAATCAGGCAAAAATCAAAGACAAACAGAATATATTGAAAAAAGCCAAAGGGGAAAATACCTTAGTTACCATGAAACAAAGATAAGAATTAAATCAAATTTCTTTTCTGAAACCATTCAAGCAAAAAGAAACTGAAATAAAATAAAGGATTTTTTTACACCACTCTTCTAGAATTTTGTGTCAAACAAAATTATCATTCAAAAATAAAGGAAAGTAAGGTCTTTCAACATTCAAAAATTGAGGTATTTGTCATGAGTTCACCTACTTTGAAAGATATAATATTCATCAGAAACAATGTGAATGATGATGTGGTAAATTAGAAAAAGAATAAATTAAGGTGTAATAAATATCTCTTTTTTTTTTCTTAGCATAATTAATATAACAGATGACAGTTTATTTAAAATAATATAGATTTAAATTTAAAATATAATAAAGAGGCCCATTCTCCAAGAAGGCATAGCAATCTTCGTGTGTATGTGCTTAACAACAGAGAAGCAAAATACAAGGGCAAAACTGGCAGAACGCAAGTGGAAGTGGAGAATACTATGCTAAGTGAAATAAGTCAGTCAGAAAAAGCTAAGAATCATATGATCTCATTCATATTGGGATACAAAACTGACACTCAGAGACAGACAACAGTATGGTGGTTACCAGAGGGAAGGGGTTTGGGGGTGGTAGTAAAAGGTAAAGGGGGTCTGATATATGGGGACAGAAGATGACTTGACTCCAGGTGGTGGGCACACAATGCCATATATAGATCATGTACACTTGAAACTTATAAAATCTTACTAACAAATGTCACCCCAATTAATTTTAAAAAGAAATAACATTTAGGAAAGAAACCAAGGTAATTGTGTGAAATAAATAAAGAAAAATAAAACAATAAAAGCAACTTCCTTGTGAAAATTAATAAAACTGATAAACATCTACTCACAATAACTAGCAAAACAGAAGACAGGTATCACATCCAAGAGGGGTAAGAGATGGTCACTGAAGCCTTACAGCAAAGGAGTTTCTGAGCACACTACCAGGTGTGCCTTCTGCACAGCATTTTTCACAGTCTGGAATCTTAGGCAGCAGTGGTGCTCACTAGAGGTGGGGCAGTTTGCAAGTAGCAGCATAAATGAGCTCAAGCAAAATCTGTAAATAAGCAATACGTTGTCCCCCAAACACTCAGAATCTACACGATGCTCTGGTTGCTGAGAGATACTATTGCTATTTCATCACGTTGTCAGGGATGTGGTGGCATTGTACTTATTAAAATAAATTTTTTAAAGTAACCAAGGAATCAGGGCCTCATATGTTCTGGCCAGTGAGCCATCTACTTTTTTTAGATATGTCAAATGAATGTCCACAAAGGACAACATCACAAATGTCATGTCATACCTATGCTCCTGGAGCAAGGGAAAGGCAGTTTAGACCCTGCCTGCAGAGACTGTAAGTGCTGACAGAGCTGAGGTTCCCTGAGGGTGACCAGGTAGAGGGGTATCCCATCCCCTCAAGGTGAAACCCCACTGCAGCCAAGAAACTGTTGAAACAGACACTAAACAGAACAGACTCACCTACAAAATGTGCATCAGTTGTTGAGTGGATAGAGTCAGTAAATTCAGTATGGTTGGGTACTGGGCACAGGGGTTATTTGGTGTGACCTCAGCCTCAAGGTCGAGAGCATCCAGTATGAGTCATTCTTTCCAGTATCAAGTACAGGCCGAATTCTTCTCTCCAAAGGATAACTGGAGATAATGCAGTCTTCCTAAAAGGTTGCTCACAAAAGTTTGCCGTCCTTGAAGGCCCTGTGTAACTTACACAGGGTCATATCATCTAATTGTACTGAGCGAAAACCATGAAGTCCCATTCTGTGCAGCCACATTGGAAGTGGCAAAGGTATTTAATTTAATTTAATTTAATTTAAATTTATGAATTATTGTTTAGGAGTTTTCCTGCTTGGTAAGGAACATTTTAGGAGAGTAGGCATCATAATCATAAGGCACAGATGGAAGTCAAACATGTTTTGCAGACAAATACTGTATAATTTCCCTGATACGTGGAATGTAAAAAGAACAAAACCAATCACACATAAAACAGAAACAAACTCAGAGACACAGAGAACAAACTGATGATTGCCAGAGAAATGAGGAACAGAGGATGGAGTGGAAAAGATGAAGAGAAATAAGAAGTACAGATTTCCAGTTATATAATAAAGTCACAGGACTTTAATATACAGCACAGGGAATATAGTCAATAATATTATAATAACTTTGAAAGGTAAGGGATGGTTACTGACTTATTTGATCAATCCTAAAATATATGTTTTCAATTACTATGTTATACACCTTAAAATAATGTAATAGTATATATCAACTATACCTTAACATAAAACAAATCAGAAATTACAAACAAAAACACAGAACATAAAAGCCTGCTTTTTAAAGAGCAACCATCCGATGGTGTCACCAAATTCATTCACAGGGTGTAATTCTCCTAGTGACCACCTATTACCCACCCACATTTCAAGGAGAACTTCGCCTCAGTCACACCTTCACTCTAGATGCACAGACAGGTTCCAACCAAAACATCAAACTAAAATCATTGTAAGGAAGACCCTATTCCCATACTTCTGTTCCCAAAGGACAACAGATTTTCAAAAATTACACTCAGAATCCTTCGTATAGGAAATTCGGGCTCAGTGGGGTCCACTAGGCCCTTTGCTGTGCCACAGTGAGACTATGGTCCCCAACAGCCCAGAGGTCCAGACCTGCGGTTCAGTTGGGGAGGTGCAGCAGCAGAGGTGCTTAAGGAAACCTGGGGAGCCTGCTTGTATTAGGGAGCCACCTATGGGCTGCCTTTCCCTGTCTCTTCCCTTTTTCTCTAAAATAACTGCTCTTTAAGGAGTGAACATCTGATGAACTTACCTCTTTCACAGGGTGCAATCATCCTCACACCCCCTGAGAACACCCTGCAGTTGGGGGGACCGCAGCCTCAGTCACATCTTCACACTAAAGACAGAGAGGTTCCAACAAAGATACTGACCCAGGACCACTTGAAAGGAGGGCTTTATTCCCATACTCCTGCTCAC
>VMDR010003745.1:31951-68175 GCA_007922815.1 Macrotus californicus
GGGCTGAGGCTTAAGTTGTCAGTAAACAAACATCAAGCACATGGATGTACTCTCATTACAAGAACCAACATTTGTAAGAAAAATATGCATTCTCACTGGCTTGGTTTTATATAAAGAAACACTAAGTAAAATCAAGAAGTGATTAAAATTGATTATATGAGGGTGGATGGAGTAACAGCACAAAAGTGGAGCAGGCTATGTGGGCAGCGGGTTTTCTTTAGTTCCCTAGCTTAGAAATTTAACCTTCCAATATATTATTTATTTTTTTAAATGAAAAATATTTATATATGCCATACCCTCTATGCTTAATCAGTATTTTTAATTAACTTTTGCTTTTGAGAATTAATTTAATTTCACCTTTTCTACATAGAATACTACTCCATGATTTAATTCTTTAAACATTAATGGATATAAAACAACAGATCATCAAAACTTTCCCAGTCCCTCTGTCACAAAAAGGACACGAGGCATTACAGTAGTTTGTGCCGTCACTATACGAGATCTGTCCAGAAGGTACCCAGCCATGCAATAAGAAAAATAGAGACATTTATTTAAGAAGATACAACAAATATTGTACATAAGACAATGACACCTAAGTCCCCTTCAAAGTAGGCACCTTGGGACCTCACACATTCTCCCAATTGCCATCAGCTGCCCCATCATATTTTCCTGAATCTCACTGATGTTCTAAAATCTCTTCCCTTTCAAAGGTAATTTTAGTTTTGGGAAAAGCCAGAAGTTGCAGGGCACCAAAACGGGGCTTAGCCAGGGGGTTAAGTCACCTAGATGATTTGATGTTTGACCAAAAATCTCTGTATGTGACGTGATGCATGAGCAGGCATGTTGTCATAGCTGCCCATAGCTGAGGCCTTGTGAATCATCCAAATAGTTTCTGCGGAGCAATGTTCAAGCTTAACACAAATTTGGATGCAGATTCATTGCTCTACTTGTTCAGTCATTTTGAATGTGATGGCCACACAGTACAGATGCTCACTCAACGGCATCTACCACCCCCAATGACTAGTACAGTGAAGTCATCATTGTTCACACGTGTGCACTCCAGCCCACTCTCCTTGGCTGCCAGGGCACAATCATGTTGGGCAAATCGTTCTCATTGTGTTAACAACGGCTGGACTTTTTCTGGACAGGCCTCATATTTCACACTGGGGTATTTTCAGGAATGAGGAGCATGTGGTGGTGCATTAGGGGTTTGCAATGAAGCCCTGAAAAAGACTATGATTTTCATAAATTTTTACAGGTTTTTGAGGCATTTCTTTCATATCAGTGAAAATAGAAGATCAATTGCTGTTTCCTCACATCCATTGAAATAGGTAATCATTTGCTTTAGAAATGGTCAACCTTTTCAATGCCAAAATTCTCTAGAAACATGGACATACAAACACTGACCAAAAAAATACAAAAGAAAAACAAGTACATCTTGTACACAAGTACATCTTGTACATCTTGTACTTGTACACAGTACATCTTGTAAGTACATCCTTACATCTTCAGTTATTTTGTTGTTGTTGTTGTTGTTGTTTTGCTAAGTGGAACCAAAATCTATTTGATTCCATAATTATCTTGCCTTACTCACATGGTATTACTCAATCAACTTACATATTAAAACCCCAGGTGCTGATGGAAACTACATCAGACAGCTGCGGTGTTCACTGGAAAAAGGAATTCAATAAAAAGAAACACAAATATTGAAATCAAGATAAGCAGCCTGCTTCCCTACAGTTCAGAAGGAAACCCACACTCAGATAAGTAAATACAACTGCAAACTTTGGGTCTAGGCACCCCCATCTGAGCCAGAACCCCGGAGCGGGTCAGTTCCTGAGGAAGGAGGGGAGGGACACCTGGGCAGCCCCAGGAGTGAACCCTGGGAGCTCCGACAGCCTCCTCTCCTGTGAGCATGAAAGTGCTCCCTCCCCCAGGGGTCTGCTCTCACAGTGAGAAAACTCTCAGCCTGATTCAGTTTGAAGTTCTGACTCAAATGAACTCCTCATTTCATAAATCATATGTCCAATACACGGAACACCTGATCTTCATAGATTTTCTCAATGTGCACATATTCTCTGAATGCAAAATATTTAGGCCTTAGGAACAACAATTACAACCTCAGACAGGGCATCAGCACCGCACAAGCCCTGTACTTGCATCCGCAGTCCCAGGGCTCGGTAGCTCTTCATGAAACTACTTGAACACTTCTGCTCTGCAAAAGGAAGTCCTGTAATTTTTTTTTATTTTTATTTTTTAGTATTTTATTTATTTTTACAGAGAGGGGAAGCAAGGGAGGAAGAGAGGGAGAGGAACATCGATTGGCTGTCTCTCACTCGCCCCCCAACCAGGGGCCTGGCTCACAACCCAGGCATGAGGAATAGAACAGGCAACTGTTCCCTTTGCCGGTCAACGCCCAAACCACTGAGCCAGTCTGGAACTGTGTGTGATAACATGTCAACCTAAAAAATGGCCAAACCTGTAGAAAATTTTTGTAAGAGTTTATCTGAGCCAAAACGGATGACAATTGCTGGGAATCAAGATTGAGAGTGCTCCTTTTATGCATTTGACATTGAGGAGCGGGTGTAAGGAAGGATCGATCGCAAGCGGGAGGACTGGGTCACAGCATCAGTTCTGGTGCTTTCAAGGGCGTTCCTCTAGACGCCCGGGGACAAGGGAAAGGGCTGGCTTACCCCCTTCTCCTAGTGAAGTTAGAGGACTGAGCTGTGACTGCCCACCCGACCTGCCCAGTTAGGAATTTGTGAGCAGATCACCCCGGGAGGTAACTTTCCATAAAACCCTTTTTTGTTGTTGTTCACAACCCAAAAGTAAAACAAACCAGAAACTTACTGCACATTCTCAAGAAAAAAGAGTGAAAGGACTCTCTACAAATGTAATACTGGACTATTTCATTTTCTTCAGAATTCACCTTCTGGGCCTCTTTGGGATTATTTTATACTGTCTTTCAAGCTCTATGGATTACATACATTTTTATTCCCATTGGAAAGAAATGAGACAAATCAGTCAATAGAAGTTTTCAAGGTGACAAACCCAGGGAGGGACAGTGCTGACAAAAGAACACACTCAGAAAATTTTCTAAAAAAAGAAACTTCTACCCAAACGCCTCCCCATAGGACACCTGTGCCCGGGGTGGATCCTGGGAGGAGAGGCAAAAGGGTTTTTCACACGACATATTTCAGGTAGTTATTCCATGATTTTTTTTCTTCATGTAAAATATTCACAGACAAAAAAATTTTAAAGAGAACATTTATTACTCTGCTTAACAATATATAAACAATTAAAATGTGGGCATTTGAAATGCACCGTGGAGAACCAAGAATTGGTAATATTGTGATTTCAAGACAGATATTTGGGAACGCAGAAAGGAAGCCGGAATTTGTGTACTTGTATCCAGACCAGGAATAGCTAAACCGCAGTGACATGGATTTGAAACTCTGCTCCCAGAACCTTTGAAAAACTCAGAAGAAAACAGGAACTCCTGGGAAGGAAGGAGGAACTGAGACATCACAGACCACAGTTGCTTTCTCATGCAAACCCAGAGACCCAGTCGTGATTGTCCTTTGATGACCCTCTCTGTGGTCACTGTACGCTCTGGGTGATGTGGGGCTGCGAGCACAGAGCTGCCCAGAGAGGATGTGGGCCTGGGGCCAACGTCACTGAGCACAGTGACCCGACAGGACACCAGGGGTTGGCTGCCAGCCTAGCCCCCAGGCTGTGTGCTGAAAGGGACCGAGGTCTCAGTGGAGCCAGCCCCTGGAGGACTTGGGTCTGCCGACTCCGGATCTGATGGAGGGAAGCTGGTCCCATCACAGGTCGAAGCTGGTCCCATCACAGGTCGTTCCATACAGTTCCAACTGGCCCCCCTTGTCCCTATCTCTGAACCTGGCCCTATACATTCTAGGTTTTCTAGGTCTCCCTGAGTCCCTCCTAGACTCCCATGAACTTGATAGGTCACAGAGGCACAGAGACACCAGGGACCAATGAGAGAAGGGGTCACATTGTCACCAGCCAGTTCTGACATCCAGCCTACGATGTGTGTGTCCCCAGCCATGTCCCTAATTGGACAGAAATCAATACACCTTCCCTTTCTGCCTAACTGACAGCTGGCATGAGGAACCAAAGCTCCAGCAAAACCCTCAACCACTTAAACATTCAGCAACACACTCCTAAGTAGCTTGGGCATGAATACAGGGCTCACGTAGTCAATCCTACAAGCTCAGTAACAGAAAGTAACCTCACAGGATGATCAGGTCATAGAGGGCTGTCGCTCTTCAGGCCTACAGCTTCTTCAGTGAAATCTTTATCTCTGCCTGAAGCCAGCCCTGTCCATTGTTCTTGTGCATCTAGGTTAGCACACCTTTGAAATGCCAGACTAATCCTTTTCTCCAGACCCCTCAAGGAAGCACATGAGCTTGTTGCCTGTATATTATTCCAAATTAATGCACTTTTTTAATCAATCACAAAAATTTCCTGCCTTGCTTTCCCTCACCTTCTTAATCTACCACCAACGAATTCCATGTAATCTTTTTCACTTTATCTCTTTTGAGTCTCCAGTGCACAAAAAGAACCCAGAACTGCTCTTGGCCAGAGCATCTCCTCAGACCCCTGGAAACATGCTTCCAGGAGTGTCCTCGGTTTGGCTCAAATAAAATCCAACAAACACTTATTATACTTTCCGTAGGTTTGAATGTTCTGACGTTGACAAACTCATGGATAAAAGAACTCTCAAAAGTAATTAAAATCATTTTGTAATAAATAGACATAAAAATATAAATTATCAAAAGTTGTGGGGTTCAGCAAAAACAGTCCCTAGAGAAAAATTTTAGCGTTGAAGGCATATGATTGAATAAAAAAATCTATAATCAATGATCTAAGCCTGTCTCTGACAGAATTAGAAAAAGAAAAGGGAATTAAACCCAAAGTAAGCACATAACAAAGTCCATAAAATTTATTTTAAAAATGAATAAAGTTATGGGAAATCAATTTAAAAATTAACAGAACCAAAAGCTGGTTTTTTGAAAAGTTTAATAAAATTCAGGAAAGCCTCTAAAAGTTGAAGAAGGGAAAAAGACAGAAGTAATTCATATCAGGAATGAAAAAGAAGAAAATGAAAATGTAAGAGCATCTGACAAAATCCCAAATCCATTTAAGATGGCAAACAGGGGACCTTCCTCACCGACAGAAAGACCATCTACAACGTACCTTCTGGTAAGAAACCGAGACCCCAGATCTTGGTCGTCCGGCCCAGCATCGTTCACATCAACAGGACAAGACATATTTGGCAAAGCACGTCAGAAACTTTATTCCTTGGCCAAAGAATGGGAAAGGATAATCAAACGCTAATGATTCTTTCTCCAAGATTCTGGAAATTTAAGAAAATATTAAAAGGTTGGGGGGAAGGTAGGCAGTTTCAGTGGTGGGGATTCTGAGGAAGGGTAAAAAGATTTCTAAAGCAGCATATGCAGTTCTCAAATATGCTTGAAATATGCCTAGCCATACATCACCTGTGTCACTTTAATGTGAAATCTCCATCCCTGGGCATAATTTTTAGCAGGCTAATAAAGAAAAGTTTGCCAAAAATTTGATTGAGAAGAGATTTGAGGGGCCATCTTGCATTTTTCTGGTGCAAACCCATTGCTTGACAGTGGACCTTAGGTTCCTTGTCTGACTCCTGCTGGCACACTTAGCTAACCCTGGGATTTCTGATTTTTCCTGGATGACTTCAGCCTGCTTTTCTATTTTTTTTTAATTTATTTATTTGTAGAGAGAGGGTGAGGAAGGAAAAAGAGAGGGGGACAACATCAATGTGAGAGAGGAACATCAAACAGTTGCCTCTCCCACACCCCCAACTGGGGACCAAACCCACAACCTAGGTACGTGCTCTGACCGGGAATTGAACCCAGGATCTTTTGCTTTGCAGGACGATGCCCAACCAACTGAGCCACACCAGTCAGGGCAAGTTCAGCTTCCTTTTTGGCAGGTGACATGTTGGAGAGAATTCAAGAAAGTCAGTAGAAGTCAAACTGATGATGTGGTGGCACAACCTAGTGACAAAACTAGATATTTTCCTGCTAAGATCAGAAATAAGGCAATAATGTCCCCTCTCACAAGTCCTGGTCTAAACCGTCCTGGAAGGCTAAGGAAAGTTGTGGAAAGAACAACACCGTTGTAACCGAGCACAGGTCCGGCTGCCTGCCACTTAGAAAGCCAGCACTTAAGAGACAGGTGATCGTGTGAAAAGGAAAGTGGTTTATTTTCAGGTGCTAGCCACCTGGAAGATGGGGGACTCATGTCACAAAGCCCATCTCCCTGGGAAGATGGGGACTCACTGTCAACATCTCAGGGCAGGCAGAGGTTTTTACAAGGAGGGAGAGGGGAACAGAACAAAGAGATCAAGGGAGGGGGTTGAAAAGTCCTCTACGTGCAGAGGAGCACGGTCCATTCCCATGAGGCTAGTGACGGTCCAGTGTGCGTCATCCCGGTTTAGTCATCCCGGTGCCACAGTTGAAGGTCAGCAAATCCCCGGGAGCTGAGATGCCTGAAGGTCGGAGTCTGTATGTATCTCCTGAAGTGAGTCCCTAGGATTCGTATGCAAACATGCTGTTTATCTACAAGCTACACAGTAATCCGAGTCCACACTCACAGAAACAGCGTCAGGAGGATGGTGGGGCGGGTCACAGTTCCCCACTGTCACACTGTGACACAGTCAAAGATCTCTGAGTGGCAAAACCAGGGGTGTGAAGAGGAATGAATAAATGGATGGAGCACAGGGGACTTTGGGGGCAGTGACAGTATTCTCAATGAAAAGATGAATGTGTGTCATTTTATACTGCAGAGGCCCAGAGATTTTAAAATGGGAGAGAGAAAGGAAAACAGCCAGTTTGAAATATGCCCGTGATGTCCTGTTCTTGTTAACCAGGCCTGTCCTCAAAGGCTCCGTTTCACCAGAGCCTGACTCACCTGGGGAGGAAAATGCCAGCTTATGCTTCCCAGCCACTCTGCCTGACCTACCTTGAGGCTGGGGGCGCAGACTCAGAAACACTTGTGAGGGTCACAGAATATTTGTTCCTCTTGAGAGCAAATATGTGCCGCGTTTTCCAAAAGCACTTCACCTCTCTGACACCGACCGGGTGGCCTACAAGTCAACACAACTCTACCACCACCCAGAGTTAACAACAGACTCCACGGTTTAAGGACTCAGCCCACACTCCCCACTTGTCACACACCAGCCATGAATAAAGGTCAAGGCCACACACATCTCTCCACGGCCAAGTACAAGTCCAGGACACACCCTAATGCCTCTTAATTCACTAGACTGACTAAGAACCAAGGAAAGCACTTCCATATTAGTATTGGTTCACTGTAAAAGGTACAACTCAGGAACAGCCAAAGGAAAGGGTCATCAGAACGAAGTGCAGAGAGTGGGGGGCAGAGAGAGGGTGGGAGTTTCCATGCCTGGTGCAGATATGACAGCCCCCCAGCTCACTGATGTGCTCACCAACCCGGGTCTCTCTGAATCCTGAGGTTTAGGGGTTTGGACGGAGTTCCATATGCAGGTGTGACTGAGTGCATCACTGACCACTGGTGATTAACTCAATATCTAGTTCTCTCCCCTCCCCAGAGGCTGAGGGCTGGGCTGAAAGTTCTAAGCCTCTAATCAAAGTTTGGTCTTCCTGGTGACCAACCCCCATGAAGCTATCAGGGGGCTGCAAACAGTCACCTCACTAGAACAGGAGATGCTCCTATCACATTTATCACTAAGAAAGTCTAAGGGCTTTAGGAGGTCTTTGCTAGGACCCATGGACAGAGATACACCATCTTTCTCATTGCACCACAGAAAGTCACAGCCCAGGACACAGGCTCATTAAAATACGGACCCAAATCACAGGACTACAGAGCGCTGCCTCTGTACCCACAGCACAGCGCTCCAGCCACAGCACCCGGTGGGACGCCGCGGGCTGCAGGGTCAGAACTTACTCAAGAAGCTTCTGTGAAACTCATGCAAAATGATACTGAATGGGAACTATAATTGAAAAATAAAATTAAAAATAAAAGAAGCCTCTGTGGAACTCTAAAAATAACAGAGAAGCAAAACAAAGGACACCTAAGGATATTTTCAATTCTGACAGTGACATCAAACAGAAAACGCAGACAAAACCCAAGTCAGAGAAACACAAACAAACCTCACACTAAAGGCCTACTCACCTCACTCCGCTCCTTTTTCACAGTATATGACATAGTTTTTCTCAACAAAAAACTACAAGTCATGCTAAAAGAATTAAAGACACAGCTCTGGCCAGGGTGGTTTAGCTGGGCTGGAGCATCATCCCGTAAACCAAACAAGCAAAAGAACATCTGAAGAAAATAATTCAGATGTGACAGGTGTTGGAATCATCTGCCCAGAAGCCCAGAGCCACCATGGCCGAAGAGCGAACAGCTCTAATGAAACGCTGGACAACGCCAAGACAGGTAGGTGCTGGAAGCAGACGTGGACACAAAGGAAAGATCCAAGAGGGAAGTGCTAGAAATAAAAAACAAAACAGACAATTTGTTTGCGGGCTCGTCAATACAGTGAGAATTGTGAGGAAAGGATCGGCGAGCTGGAGGGGACGCCAACGCCACCTTCCTGAACCGAAATGCACAGACAGCAAATGAACAAAAGGGCAAAACAGGAATCCAAGAACCTTGGGACAGTCACAAAAGGTGTCTCATACACATAATGGGAACAATGACAAAAAGGGGACAATTCCTCCCTCTATGTCCCTTGGAACACTGCTGTGACACATTTTACTTAACCTATAAACTGTAATTTCTAGAAACAGAAAAAGTAAATGAATTAATGATGACGGAGGTTTTCCCAAAATTGGTGGTAGAAACCAAGCCACAGATTCAGGAAGCTAAGACATCACCAAACAAGATAATGACATACCTAGAAATATCGTATCTGAGCTGGAGAAAAATCAAAGGAAAGTGAAAATGTTGCAAAAAGCCAAGGGAGGAAACTTTAGTGACAGTGAAACAAAGATAAGAATGAAATCAGAATTCTTCTCAAAAACCACGTAAGCCCCGAGACAGTTTGTAAACAAGTAAAGTGTTGAAAAAATAACCACTTAATTAGAATTCTGTGTTGAGCGAAATTATGCTGTGAGGGAAAAATAAAGACCTGCTAAGACAAACAAAAATGAGGAAATTTGTCACCAGGACACATGCTTTGCAAACAACAACAACAAAAAAAGTTAAAAGAAATGTTAGGAGAAGGTAAAAGATAAGGTAGAATAAATGAAGCTAATATAAAATGATGTTGTTATTTTTATTTAATCCAAGAAATAACACTTGGTTCAAAGTAGTCATAAAAACAACATACTCAATAATCATGCCCCACAATTACGTGAAATGAGGGACAACGGTGTTACAAGGGACAGGAAGGGGGGATTTGGAACTCCCACACCCACCGCCCTGAGTAGTGAGGACTTCCAGCGGGCCGAAAATCGGGACAGAACAGCGGAAGTAAACTGCACCATCAAACAAGTGGATTCAACTAAAACCCATGCAACACGTCACCCAAACACAGCAGAATCCACATCCTTCTCAGTTTCCGAAAACATTCACCAAGAAGGACACATTCTGTAAAACAAAATACGCCTTAACAAATTGGAAAAGAGAGAAACCAGACAAGATACAATTGGGGACAACAGAGGTTATTAACCTAGAAATCAGTCACAGAATGATAGTTGGAAAGCCTCTACATAATTGGAGATTAAACAACACACTTAAATAACACATGGCTCAGGAAGAGGGTGACTTCAGGAAGTCAGTAGAGTAAGAGTTCTCTATAGTCATGCACCCAGAGTACACTGATTTTGACAACCAGCCAAGGAAGAGAGAACCTTTGTGGAAGTTGGAGGGTCCGGTGGAAAAGTTCCTACACACCACTGGATGGAGAGAGAGACAGACAGACAGACAGACAGAGAGACAGAGAGAACAGACACCATGACCAAAGTAAGAAGAGCGGTTTCACTTTACCAGCATCCTCTCTCCCCAAAGGCGGTGGCACAGCTCATTGCCAAGACCCCTCAGCCCACTGTTCCCGCTTGGGAGAGAGTGAGAGTTGTGACTGAGCACATGGTTTCCCCAGAGGTAGGGACACGACCCAAAAGGCTCATCAATTTCCTATCACATCAAGAATACTAAGGGGGTCGGCACTGCTGAGTGGTTGGGGGGCTGGGACCAGGGAAGAGTTTCAAGGACACACAGCAACTAGGCTTGTGACTCAACCAATGGCTACAGACCCAACTCACTGCTTGGGGATTCCACCAGGAGGCTTGGATTTTAGCTACGTGGGATGCAGTGCCTGTAGACACTCCCAATTGGCCCACAGGCACCCTCATTCCACCACCTCCTCACCCATGGGCCTGCTCCAGATGGCGAGTGCAAGCCTCCAATGGCTCATTAACACGCACAATCAGCTGGTCAACTCAGTGGAATTGGGGGAAGACATAAACTCCAGCATTTCAGGGGAATTCCCTCAGGAAAACAAGCAGGAGACTCACAGGACCTGGCCTGGCTTTGGGGAATCCAAAGAAGGCATACAGTCTTAAGAATTTTTCCTAAAGAGAAAACAGAAGGCATGAAGTAGGCACATCCATAGAAAAAATCTGGGAAAGCTTCAGACTCTCTACTGGAGTTGACTGGTAACGGTGCTTCTCACCCAGTGGCGGTCCAATTCCACACTACAGGAATTTGTCAAGGTGCATGAAAACAATCAAAACAAAAAAATGGCACTAAAAATTAGAAGATTGACACTAACTGACACTAAAAATTACCTGCCAAAAAATTTAAAATAATTGTTCTAAAAAAGCTCAGGAGCTTCATAAGAACACAGATAATCAACTCTATAAAACCAGGAAAACAACACATGGACAAAACAAAAAGTTTGACAGATAGAAATCATAAAAACCCAAACAGGATGCCCTGGCATCAGTGGACTGAGTGCCAGCCTGCAAACTGAAAGGTCGCCAGTTCAATTCCCAATCAGGGCACATGCCTGGGTTGCAGGCCAGGTCCTCACTGGGGGGTGTGCAAGAAAGAACTGATAGATGTATCTTTCACATGGCGATGTTTCTCTCCCTCTTTCTCCTTCCCTTCCTGTCTCTCTAACAATAAATAAATAAAATCTTTAAAAAGTAAAATGAAAACAAACCAAACAGGAATTCTGGAGCTGCAGAATACAATGAGTAAAATGAAAAATGCAATCAAGAGCTTCAAGAGTTTGACTTGATGGATCATAAAAAAAGAATCTGATTTGTGAACTTGAAGACAAGTTGTATGCAATTATCCGCCAGTTACAGGAGAGAGAGAGAGAGAGAGAGAGAGAGAAAATAAAGAATCCTTATGGGATTTATGGGACACCATCAAGACATATAACACACATCATGAAATCCCGAAAGAAAAAGATAGAGAGAACAGGGTAGAAAGCTTATTTAAAGAGATACTAGCTTGAAACTTGCCAAATTTGGGGAGAGATATGGACATCCAGGTACATGAAGCTCAAAGTTCCCTAAACAGTTTGAACCCAACGAAGACTTCACCAAAATGCATTATTGTCAAATTGTCAAAAATCAAAACAAAGAGAGAATTTTGAAAATATCCAGAGGTAAGTGACACTTCATATACAAGAGGACCCCTACTTCTGCGGCTTTCTCAGCAGAAACCTTGAGGACGTGAGAAAGCAGCATGATGTGTGCACCCTGATGGGAATAGAAACTGCCAGTCCAGAATGCTTTACCGGGAAGTTTGTCCTCCAGAAACGCACGAAGACAAAGACCCGCAAATGCACGAAGGCTGAGGGGGTTCATCACCACCACCCCTGCCTCACAATGAATGCTACAGAGAGTTCTTCAAAATGAAATGAAAGGGCACTAATTAGCAACACGAAAACACATGAAAGGGTAAAACTAACTGGTCAAAGAAAGTAAGAGTTGTATTTTGAAAGAGATAAATAAAGTTGACAGATGTTTAACTAAAACTAAGAAAACAAAAGAGTCAAATTACCGAAAACAAAAATAGAGAAAGATTTCAAAACTCACTTTCATGTCCCTTCATCACATCTGACCTGGGGAAGTGAACAGATGACGAATCACTTTTTCGAGCGTATTCTGAGCTGGTAGCAACCTAGAGCAGCTTCCTCTAGTTCCACGTGAGTGTCCTTGTAGTCCTTGCCTGAGTGTGATGAGCTAAGAGCGATTCTGCACACACACACACACACACACACACACACACAAGAAATACAAGAGAAGAAATTATAACTGTTACCACAGAAATAGAAAAGACCATAAGAGACTACTATGAACAACATATGCCAACAAATGTGATGACCTAAAAGAACCATACAGATTCTTATTAATATAGAACCTACCAGGCTGAATCGTGAAAACAGAAAATCCATACAGCCCAATAATGAGTAAGGAGGTTGAATCCGTCACCTAAAAGCTCACGACAAAGAAAAGCCCAGGACCAGATGGCTTCACTGGTGAATACTACAAAACATTTAAAAAATTAATACAAATCCTACTCAAACTTCTTCAAACAATTGGAGAGGAGAAGGCTCCTCCAAACTCATTTTCTGAGGCCAGCATCACACTAACGGCAATGCCAGAAAAGGACACCAAGAGAAAATTACAGGCCAAGATCCCTGATAACGTAGCTGTAAATACCCTCCACACAATACTGGAAAATTGACTCAATCCCACATTAAAAGGCTTATACAATGTAAGCAAATCAGGCTTATCCTGCGATGCAAGAGGGTTCAACACATGCAAATGACTAAATGTGTTACTCAATAAACAAAACGAAAAATATTCATCTCAACAGATGCAGAAGGAACATTTGACAAAATTCAACATTCTTTAATGCTAATACTCTGAACCAATTTGAGTACCTCGACATGATAAAAGCCACGTGTGACAAGCCCACAGCTAACATCATCCTGAATGGTGAAAAGTGACTGCTTCCAGAACCTGGCACCTGTCAAGGGACAGAGGACAGGGCAGGCACACCCTCTCCCAGGCAGGCTTTGACAGAGGGCTCAAGTTTGGCTCCATCATGTCTCACGGAAGCCTTGGTAGCTGTGATGAGTCTGGGTGCTGTTTCCGGACCTAAGGCAAAACCGGCAGCTAGGTGGAGGCTCACCAGCTCGGGGCCCGGGAGAGAATCTATTTCCAACAGAGGCCAATATGGGCAGTAATTCCAGTTGTCTCAACACAAATTGTTGGGCTGAGGAGGACGGGCTCATGCATCAGAAGCCTGTGGACAACTTAAGGCCCTCGTGGGCAACTAAGGGAGGCGTGAGAAGATGTCAGTAAAGCCTCTACAGTGCAGGAGACTCCGAGGGCACCTACAGGGAGCCTGCGGCTCAGCCGTGTGAACACAGTCTGGAGCCTTCTGTGGCAGGGATGCCCATTCAAGGTGGGCCGGTTTGCAAGAACAGTACAAACAGGCTCAAGTAAAGTTTGTAAACAAGAAATTCTTGCCTCTAGAGCACCAAAACAGCCATGACATGTATTTGCTCAGAGGAACAATCACTATTTTTTTAAAGGTTTTATTTATTTTATTTTTAGAGAGAGGGAAAGGGAGGAAGGAAAACATCTACCAGTTGCCTCTCACACGCCCCCAACCAGGACCTGACCCACAACCCAGGCATGTCCCCTGACAGGGCATTGAATCGGCGACCTTGCAGTTTTCAGGACAACACTCAACCCACATCAGTCAGGGCTGGACTATCACTATTTCTTCACATGTCAGAGAGGGAGGAGCCCTTGTTTACCAAATTTTTTGTTTTCAGAAACTGAACCCAGGTGTCAGGGCCTCATCTACGTGCAGGTCAATGGAATCATGTGCTTTTCCAAGCTCCTTTGTTCAGTATTTGTACATTCTGCGTGAAGGTCGAATGAACATCTTCAGAGGAGGATGCCATTGGTGTCATGTCGCACCTGTGCTCCTGGACAAAGGTGTCTGCCTGCTGCAGAGGCTGTGTGAGCTGACAGTGGTGCTGAGGTCCCTGCAGGTAACCAGGTAAAGGTATACCATGTCCCTAGAGAGGTGAAGGCCAACTGCAGCTGACTGTTGAAATAGGCACCGAACAGAACAAAAATAGTCAAATCTGTGACGCAGGATAATTACCAGGTGCTGAGTGGGTGGAGTCAGTAGTTTCCACTATGTTGGGGACTGGGGATGGTGGCTTACTTGGTGTGGCTGCAGTGGGAGGTGCCGTCCATTCTTTCCAGGCTAAGATCAGACCAATGGTTAAAGGAGAAGCACTAGAGATCATCACTTCTCCCTAAATAGGCTTTTTATAAGTTTGCAATCTTCCCAGGCCCTGGTTACATTACACTGTGTCACACCAAGGAATTGGGGGTAAGGCCCTGGAGGAGGGCCCTTCTTGGGAAGCCTATTTGGAAGTTGCAAAGACAATATAAGTTCAGTTTATGATCATTGCTTCAGAGCCTCCCTGCTGTGTGTAAAGCATTTTAGGACAATGGGTGCTGTGCCCATGAGGAACGTAAGGAAGATCAGAGTGCTGGGGGTCCAGGTGAGATAACCTGTTCGTCCTCCATTACACTGGGCAAGTCCCCTAGGAGCATGGGCACCAGGCCACACTTCCTGGAGGCCCAGTCAGACTGCAGCTTGAGTCCCAGCGCTGATGACTTGAGTGTAGCCTGTGGGTAAGTGCCATGCAGCAGACGGCAAATTCAACATGAAACCAGGCAGTGTCCTTGCATTTCTTTCCTTGTATCAACTTTTTTAGTACACTGTGGGTTTCTAATTAGCAAAATTGTAGGCCTCAGTTTAGTTTCTGTCTTTTTTCCCTGTGTTTCCTTTCTCCTGTCCTTCCCTGTTTGGGGAGCAGTGGGCCCTGTGTGTACTTGGATGGTGCAGGTGCCTCTCTGCCCTGCTATTTATAATTTTTTTCTCCCAAGAGCCTCTAACCAGTGCATCAGATTTAAGAGCCTTTCCATAGCAACTGGTTGCTTTATGGAATTTAAGGAGCTAGGCTGAAATCGGGTTTGAGCTGGTCCCTGGGCTTCGCCACAGTGAGGCCACGGCTCAGGATCTATGTCGCAGCAGATGCAGGGGCCACAGTGGCTGCATAGTTGGCCTCTAGCAGTCTACAGGCTGGGCTCAGCCCGCCACCTGCTGGCTGCCTTTCCACCCCGCTTCTCTCTCTCTCTCTCTCTCTCTCTCTCTTCTTTTGGAAGTGACCGTGGGATGGGCCCGCCTCTTGCACAGGCTGTAGTCCCCCTCTGCCACCCTATCCCTGGGACGGGTCGGGACCATCTCAGGCTGTCACAGCTTCACCTAACACACAGGTAGGTCCCAACAAAAACATCAGCCCAGGACCACTTTAAGGAGGGCCCCGATCCCACATTGCTGCTCCCAAACGCCTAGAAATTTCCGAAACTTCCCACTCTAGTCCTCGCCCACAGCACTGAGGTGTGGCAGGCACAGCAACCCCTCCCAGGGCAGCATCAGCTCCCCAGCGCCCCCCCCCCCACCTCGCAGCCCCAGCGCAGGCCACCACCAGGAGCAGAGCAGGTGAGCAAGGCCTGCAAGGGAAGACAGACCCGGGGGTGCCCATGTCTGGACAAGCTGTTCACGTAGCCAACAGTTACGGTCACTGGCAAGGTGTCCCCGCCCCCACACAGACAGGGTAGAAAAAGGCCTGCAAGTCACATAACTGAGGTCTCTGGGGAGGGCAGAGTGGCCTCTCACACAGCTCTGAAATGGCTTCCGAGTTTAAAAAGAAAAAACAAGAAATGGACCTGGGTTTTTATTGTGGCCATATGGTGAGAAAGAAAAAATAGTCAATGATGCTTGTCAAAGATGGCACCACAGAACTTGTTCAGGACCAGGCAACAGGTATAGAAACCACTGTGGCAGGGTTCACGGTGGGTGACAAAGGAGACTGGGGTCCACTCTGAGAATGGCGCAGGCAGGTGGGAATTTATGGCCAGAGGGCAGGGTGGGGGCCAGCATGTGAAAATTACTAAGAGAAGAATCAGAGATTAGGGGTTCCTGCTAAACCGACCTAACAGGATTCTTACTGCACACAGGCCAGGGTGACAGACACCACCTGACCGTGGGGGAGGAGGAACCTGGTCAGAGATGGAGGGTGGTCAGACAGGAGGGCGGGGGATTCTGGTTCACCTCCCTCACAGGGTTCCTGCCAAAACTCCATTTTACAAGGAAGTGCAAAGCTAGCACTGGGAGAGGGATCAGGAGCCTGACACTGTTTGGTCAAGCACAGCATCCTGGTCAGGGGCGGGGCCAGGGCAAGAGTTCTGCACATGGATGGGCGTGTGTGGCTGGAATCTGAGGCCAGTGCCAGAGGAAGGAGCCCTGGACTTTCTCATCTGCCTGTCCAGGTGTGGACACAGGGGAGCTGGAGGGGGCGGCTCAACGGTCAGCAAACACCAAATAATGTGGAGTCTGACTGCCCATTACAAGGACAAACATGGGTAAGAAAAATAGGCACTTGTGATGACTTGTTTTTAAATTAAAAAAAGAAAAAAAAACCTAACAGGAGGCTCTTGAAATGATAAAAGCTGTATTTGGGGGTGGCTGGAGTGACATTTCTGGAGGGACCAAGGACACGTGGGCAGTGAGTCTTTTTTAATTAGACTTTTCTATATTGCTGATTTATTTAAGATAAACAAAGAAATGTATATACACCATGTTTTACCATCTACTAGACTTTCCTGAATTATAACTTTTTTTTCCATAGGAAGCCGCTCCAGGATTTAAGTCCTTTAAGCACTAGTAATTCCAGTAGTGTCAACCGTACGGATGAAAAATTAAACCTCTTTCTGACTGAAAGGACAAGTTGCATCCTGGTTTGTTCTTTCCCTCAATCGCACATGGAGGCATTTTCAGAAATAAGCAGTACATTGCGATGCAATTCAGGTTTGGGTTTCACGACTTAAACATAGAAAAATTTTTAAAGATTTGCAGAAGTTTGCATTAGTTCTCTTCACATCAATTACAAACACTGATGTGAAAATTAAAAATGGGCCTGAGAACTTAAGTACTTTCATCTCACGTCTTGAGGTTCTCTAGCCTAAAGGTACAAAAATTCTACTGAGTCCCACTACTTACTTACCTTACCAACATCGTATCTCTCGATCAATTTACATTTTTAAGCCCAAGACACCAAAAGGGTTATTTCCCTCACAGGGAATAAAATTACCAAGAGCTCAGGGAAACTAGAGTGGATAAAGGACCCAAAGGAAATACACGATTTTGGAATCAGCTCAGATGAGTCAGGATGTTCCACATTTCAGACTCTCCAGGTTGAGTCAGAGCCTCTGGATGGGACAGTCCCTGGGGACAAAGGGAAAGGACACCTGAGCAGCCCCAGGAGTGAACTCTGGGAGCTCCAACACCCCCCTCTCCCCAGGGAATAATGGAAACCTCCCTCTCTTGGGCTTCATCTCACAGTGAGGAAACACTTGGCTGGATTCAGTGTCAGGTTCTGACCCAAATGAACTCCAGATTCACAGACCCTAACCCAGGACACAGACTCCTGACTTTCACAGACTTTCTCAATGTGCACGAATTACACTGAGTGCACCCACACTGTGGATGCAAAACTCCAACCTATGTCTAGAAACAGGCCCAGAGGAGCCACAACTAAAACCTCAGAAAGAGTATCATCCCCCTCCCCCACGTGCAGGTGCGCCCCAGCTTTCCAGGGCTGTAGCTTCTCAGTGTACAGGCTCCTTCCACGGGGGGTGTGAGCAGGTAAGACACCTGCAGGGGAAGGCTCCCCAGGAAGAATAAGTGGGCCTTCCAGTTCTTCCCTGTGCAGGCTCAAGGTGTGGGGGTTAGGGCTTAGCTTGGGTCACTGACCTCAGGATTCTGCTCCAATTTGGAGTTGCTTTGGAACATGTTTGACATTTTAAATGACATAAACCCAGTGTTTGAACAATCCAGCAAAATGATTTCCAACCAGCATTTATGTGGAAAGAAATAAAATTATGAGGCACTTGTACTAGTTCAACTAAAACACACACACACACACACACACAAATAACTATTTCTTTCAGGAAAAAAAATGTTAATTATTATTTCCAGGGAAATTACTAGTGTTTTAAATAATTAGTCAGATTTGAATACTTCTGTATGCCCTGGAATTTTACTTGAAAACATCCAAAAGCGAAAAACTGACCTCAGAAACTTAACTACACATGCTCAGGGAAGGAAGAGTGAAGGAAGAATTCTATACAAATGGAATGTAATACTGGAATCTTTTTTCCGAAATTTACTTCTTTCCAGACTCTTTGCAGATATTTTATAGTCTTTCAAACTCTGATTCGAAATATTTTGCCCTGTTGCAAACGTAGACCTAAATGAATGAATAAATCGAGGTAATCCCAGGAGGGGCAGTGCTGATGGGTCACAGCACCCAGGAAAATTCCCAACAGGAGTCTCCAGGCAAAGGGCTTTCCCAAGGGATGTCTGCGCAGATCCTGGAACGATCCTGGGGGAGGGGAACGGGTATTTTTCAAAGTATTCCAGGTGGTTAGTCTAGGCTTTCTCTGTCGTATAAAATATCCACAACAAATATAAATCTCTGAAAACGAATCTGTGGGAAAAGGATAAAATGTTAAAATACTGGGTTTGTTTGAAATGTATCCCGGAGGACAAATAGTTCATAATGATGTTGTTGTGACCTGGAGAGGGGAAGTTCGCTTGGGAATGTGAGGAGGATTAGAATCAGTAGAGACTTCATGGCCTTCACAGGAAAAGCTACCCCGGGGCACAGGTTCGTGGATCTGAGACCCCCCACCCCAAACATTGGGAAAACAAAGGAGAAAACAGTCCCCCTTGGGAAGAAAGGAGGGACAGTGAACCCCACAAACGACAGCTCCTGCAAGACTCGAACCCCTCAGACAGAGGGACGATTATTCCCTGATGACCCTTCCTGTGGTCACCGCACCATTTGGGAAAACTCGGGGCTGCGGGCGCAGCATTGCCCAGCGAGGCTCTGGGGTCGAAGTGGCCCCGCTGCACACCGCAGGGAACTGAGGTCCGCACACCCGGGCGGTGACTGCAGGGCGGCCCGCTGGCCACCGCCGGTCTGACCAGCCCACTCATCCCAGTCTCCGCACATGGCCCCGCACACTCACCATGTCTAGGTTTCCTGTGTGTCCTCGAGCCCTTCCTACCACTCCACAATCAGTGCAGATCACAGCGCGGTAGAGGCTTTGCAAAGCCTCCAGGGACCATTAAAGTCAGGCGACACTTGATCCTAAGCAATCCTGGAGCAGAAAGGGACTTGCGCGCTCGGCTGGCACAACGCCCCACCCACCTACCCCGGCTGCGCCCCTTATTAGACAGCTCTCAAGGCCACGCCCCATATGCATGACTGACAGCCAGCTGGAGGACTGTTTCTCTGCAGAACAAGCCCCTGCAGGTGGGCGGGAACCAGACCCAGCCTGACATATTACACTTTAAAAAGAAGTTTTTCCTTGTCTGGGGCTGCCTGTGTTGCTTCCCCAGCTCCCTGTGACCCGCCGAGGCATCGATGTGCACAGGGTATTCCTGGTTCAGTTTCCAGGTGCAGGGATTAATTACAGACAAGAGGGTGGCCCAGGCCAGGACTGATGGAAACCGAGGAAGAGAGTGAAGACAGGAAAAATACAAACGGAAGTCACTTTAACCAAGCTGCTAAATTATTAACGTTATGAAGATTGAGACATGAGGAAATGATCTTTTTTTCTTGTCTTAACTTGCCTGGGTACTTAAACTTCTGAAATTTCCAGTCCTGTCTCAAACTCCCAGACATTTATTTACTGGCAGATAACCCTAAGATTATCTTCTAAAGGACTCAGGAGGCCGCCAGACCTCCTGGCGCCCCTCCTCCAGCCCACCTGGCATCACTCCTCCAGACCTCCTGGCATCCTTCTGATCGCCCTCCTGGACCAATCCCAGGACTCGGAATGCAGGACTGATTTTTCTCCGCTGTGTTAAGAACTCTTGACTTTTCTTTGTCCTTTGGAAGCTTCTGGCATATAAAGAAGCTTTGCCCCGCTGTATTTCCAGGTTGCAAACTAAAAGATCCTTGAATAAATCTTTATTATTTATGTCTAGCCAAATCCTCCTTATTCAATTACACTTGGCTGACAGAACAAGAGCATCTTGTGTCCCCTAGGGGTCAAGGGCTTGGTGGAAGGCTATGAGTTACTCATGGAACTGTCCTTGCTTAGAAACGTGGACACAGTCTGATTTCACCATCTGTAATAACGTGCCTGCCCCATTTCAATCTTTGATCCATGACAACATGAGCCTTCTGCCCATCTCTTCCCCACCCCCTCTCATTTGGTCCTTTTAGTAAGAATCCCAGAGCACTTGGCATTGGTAGAACTTGGAACCCAGAAGCCCGGCCTGGGTGCAGGGACTCTTCTCAGTCTAACCACAGGGTGTGAAGTGTGCTCACTACATTCTCAGGTGTCCAGTCTACACCGGAAGGAAATTTAATTTAGATCAGTTGTGAGGTGCACCTGGAAACCTTTTCCCCGCAGCTTTATTGACACATAATTGACTAATAAAAATGTATTTAAAGATTATATGATGGTTTCATATACAAATACTGAATTATATCATCGTAAACTGCTAGGAAAGTGGATCTTTAGCATTCTCACCACACACACAAAGAGAATAATGAAGTTGGTAGACGTGCTAATTCACCTGGAAGCCTTTATATGCTTAAGAGCCTGGACTGCAAAACCCTTCTGCATCGTGTGTTGGTATTAAAATATTTCAATGCCTACCTTTCAGGAAATTTTTTCAATATAACTACCCCTTATTGCCTTTCTTATGCTGATTTCCCTACTAAAACATGTTCACCTTAGTAATTGTGGTTTTGGAGTGTACCCCAAGAATCCTTTCTTTGCAGAGTACAACTACCATACTAGTTATTGGACTTATTTTATTTCTGTATATATTTTGATTGACCCCCTTCTAGTGCTCAAATGAGGAATATAAAAGCTGCTAACATGGGAGACCAAACACCTGCTACCATAGTGATGGTTTCCCTTCTCTTTTTAGTTTCCCCTGGAAGGATGACTGCCTAGCCCTCGTATCCGGGTCCCCCGCGTGTGGAGGGATTTCAGCACTGTTGGATTTGTCATTAGAAGCCTTTGTCTGGCCCTGGCTGGTGTAGCTCAGTGGATTGAGCGCGGGCTGCGAGCCAGAGGGTCGCCAGTTCGATTCCCAGTCAGGGCACATGCCTGGGTTGTGGGCCCAGTCCCCAGTGGGGGCCAAGTGAGAGGCAACCACACATTGATGTTTCTCTCCCTCTCTTTCTCCCTCCCTTCCCCTCTGTCTAAAAATAAATAAAATCTTAAAAAAAAAAAAAAAAAGAACCCTTTGTCTGTTCAGGAACCCGTAAATCCTTTAGCACATTTAATTACCAATTTCTCAGCATTCCTCCCCCAAGTGTGAGTACTGATTGTAAAATTAAGCTTTCATATGAGGTGAGACTTCCCTGGACTCCTTCTAGAACTTCTTGCCTAACCAATCGAACCTGCAGAGATTTAAGAGGTAACATTTGTGATAGGAAACATTGAGCCTGCCAAGCATCCCAGACTTCCACAGTAGTTTCTTTGCAAGTTTTGCCACTTATGCCAATATAATTTTACTCCACCTACCTCCTTAAATGCTCACATTTTAAAAAAGAGTTTATTTTCTTTTTAGACAGAGGTGAAGGGAGGGAGGGAGAAAGAGAGAGTGAGAAACATCACTGTGTGGTTGCCTCTGGCGTGCCCCCTACTGGGGACCTGGCCTGCAACCCAGGCTTGTGCCCTGACTGAATCAAACCGGGGACTCTTTGGTTCACAGGCCGGCACTCAGTCCACTGAGCCACACCAGCCAGGGTTTAAATACTCACATTTTTCAGATCCTTGGTTCAATCAGTCTTGTTATCATAAGTCCATGATCTGTGCCCCTTTAGGGTTTCTTTTTACTTGCACTTGGCAGAAATATCTATGGGAACACATTACTTAAATCCTTATCAACTTGGAAGGTATTACACAGTCAGATCATTGCTTATGCATATTTCATTACACATTTAAAAAGAGACTCAGTGTTGGACATCACTCATAAATTCCCATCACATATTACAAGAATTGCCTGGTAGTGTTTCTGACAATGAAAGAATGAGGGCTTTTTTAACTGATTTTCTTTTTTGAGAGAGAGAGGAAAACATTGTTTTTTATTGTTGGTCCACTTATTTATGCACTCATTGGTTGATTCTTGTGTGTGTCCTGATGGGGGATGGAACCCGCAACCCTGGGTATCAGGATGATGCTCTAACCAACTGATGAGCTACCCAGACAAGGCAAGAATGAGAGTTTTGAGAATTCTCTTCCACGGTCAGTTGTCAGCACAAATAAATATATGGTCAGAAATTTGTCTAAAACTTTAGGGGAAATTGCTGAATCTATTGCCAAAGCAACAGCTATTCAAGAAAATCAATTCACTTGCTCGAGGTGTTTGAGATAACAGAATTTCTCTTGATGATAAATTAGCAGGGCAGGAAAAGGTGGCATCTGTGCCATTGCTAGTACTACCTGTTATGCTTGGATTAATTCTTCAGGATTAACTGAATCACAACTACACAAAATCAGAGAAAGAGAGCAGGCCTGCTGGTTCCAACAGGGGCCTCTAATTAGATTCCACTTGGGGAAAACTGTGGGATATGACTTTGTTTCAGAACCACAGGATTTCTACATAACCGTACAGGAAACACAACTGGAACCCAAAGACAGACCTGGGAACTCTCTCACTTCACTCCAATTTATATGTGCGGGATGAGGGCAGGGGAAACCCTAGAGGCTGTTTTCTCAATTAAGACAGGGCTGCAAGGAAGGTGTGCTGGGGCGCGAGTCCTTCCTCCCCAGTCCTCCTGTTCTTCCTAAGGAGGGTCCCACAGTTGTGGAAAGCAGAGATGAACACGTAAAAACCAAGGTTCAACATTTTCCTAAAACATGAAAGTATTTTTGTTTTCCATTAATTTGAATATACATACATACTGTTTTAAGTGTAGTTGTGAGTTTTCACAAGTGCATAGTAATACCACCACCAAAAGGGGGGGAACACTCCATCTTCCCAGCAGGACACTCTTGGGGTGCCTGTTTCTACTAAGGCCCTCTGATACGTAAGTCAGGTTGACATACGAGTGTCCAAACCTGCAGAGAATTTTTACAAGAGTTTATCTGAGCCAAACTGGCAACAATCGTGAGAGGCAATATCTCAAATGCACTGGAGGGTCCCAGCTTTACAGTTTTTAAATGCATTTAAAATTGAGGAGGAATCACAAAGAAGATTACAGAGAGGTGAGAGGAAATGAGGTGGAGGCTGGATTACAGGACAGTTAACAACATTATGTGCTGTCCTGAGGGTGGTCACGCTTATTGCAAAGGCGGGCCAACCTAGCTGCACAGAAACAAAGCGCAGGGCTTGCTGAAGGCAGAGACAGGCCGTTCACTGAAGAAGTTCCATGCCGGTGGCACGGCTGCCCTCCATGACCCGCCCAGCAAGGAGTCTATGATCAGAGCACCCTGTGAGGTCACTTTCCGTAGAACCCTTTTCATCCAGTCAAGCGCTAAAAAGAAACACATAGCAATGACTACATTTCCTTTGTTCTTTAACAAAGCTCGAAGCACCTATTTTTCTTCGCCCCTCTTCCGTAACGTGTGTGGGAGTCCGAGCTCAGGGAAATGTACCTGTGAGCAGGAAGTGGGCTGTGAGCGTTTGTGCATCTCTACAACAAAGAGCTTCCAGGCACTCTTGCTCTAAAAAGACATTAAAATTTCCCATCTCTCCTTTTACAGTAAATTAGGATATTATTCAAAATGATACACTCTGTCTGCGGCTCACCTCAATTATTCCTTCGATGATTACTGTCCTCTTTTTTTTCCCCCTGGATGATTACTTTCTAAATATCCATAGCTCTTTCCGGAGTTTCCACCAAGAATCACACTGGACGTGCAGAGTTACCACCCTGCTCAGAGAGTAAACTCAGGATGGGTTAGAACAGTACAGATACATGTAACCTTCTCTAATTGGAGGAACTGAATGGTTTAATAAGGTGTACAGTGCATCCATCTGAACAGCAACACAAAGAAAATGCCAATTCGTTAAAATTAAAACATACATATTAAAATCCTCTCAAATGATGTTAAACACAAAAAGACACCCCAAATATCTGTGGTTCAAACCAGTGGGAGTTCTCGAGTCCCAGAGACCCACGTCGAAACACACGATCACATATTATGTACAGAAAAGGGTTAACAACTACAAGAATGCATCGTGTATATATCCCTCTTTATGGGGAGTCTTTACTGTTTAATCACAGAAAAGGATTTTCTGTACCCATGCCCTCTATTTCCACATCCAAGAGTTTCTACAATAAAACTGTGTTTAGCAGGAATTACATTGTGATTAAAAAAAAAACAAAACCATTCTGAGTGGCTGCCCAGGCATAGTACAGTGTGACAATCCTGCCCTCACCCAGAGTCCCCACACTTAGACCTGAGGTCAGGGTCCCACCCCAAGTTCCTGATTTGCTCCTCCCAGGGCACCAATTAAAATAACCACTTAGAGTAAGCCTGCAAAAAGTCAGTGACCTTCTCCCTAACCGCCTTTTAGTAACAGGGGCATGCTGTCCTGCTGTCTGTCTTCTGCTGATGTGACCTTGGACAAGGGACTGCCCTTTCCCCAGCTCACTGCACTCACCTACCCCTCCCACCCCTTCCTGGGATCTGTCCATAAGAAACCCGATGACTCCACCTGCTCTGTGTGAGTGCACTGACGCTGCACCTTCAGTCCAAATGACCCCAGACTTTTTACGTCCCCAGAGCTGGAGCTGAGATGGTGAGGGAGCTACCTGACGCCTCCATGTGGGCCTTTAGCAGGTCCTAATCTGCATGTTCATTATTTAATACACCAGCCACGGGCCCCCAACACAACTGGCAACAAGAATGGACTCATGGGTGTAGTTTGTAATCCCACGGCACGCACGCGTTGGGGCCACCACTGGCTCACTCACTTCCTTTCCCTGACTGCTCTGTCCCTCAGGAAGGAACGCTGCTTGCTGGTCTCCGTGAGGTTGCGCTGCACTGTGGCTGCAACGTTGCTGCAAGTCCCCACCCTAAACTGTGGGTGCTGCCAAACATCAGACTCCCCTGCAGAGACTGCCCAGCAGGCCCCAGTCTGAGGTTGGGTGAGTTTGCCATTCATCTCTAAATGATACCCCATTGGGTATTGAGTCTGGAGGTGACAGGCTATAACGATAGGCCAAGACCATGCAGTGAGCCACCGTGAAATAATTTGGGGTCCAGTGGCCATGAGAGGCATCAACTGTTGTCTATTATGCGTGTCTAAGTAGGTAATTAGAAACGTATACAAGCAACTGACCCCTGCACCCACCCGCCTCTCTTTCTGCGTGGTATTCACCTCTGTTATGTTGGGAGTAGGTCTGCTACCATCCCTCCTGGGGACTGGGCTAGGCCCCGCTGCGCTGGGCACTCAACAAACTATGATGGTCAGTGATAACTAGGGCCGTTATACCAAAGCCGGGCCTTAACGCAACAACACAACTCCTTAGCACAGTAGTTTGGGATAGCTGCATGCTTGAAATTACTTATGGACAAGAAAGGAGGTATCTGCAAGGGCACCACCTGCTACATGTTTCTTAGTAATTCCAGACAAATTTAAATTTACAAGAGATGGCCCAACAGGTCCAAGTGTTCCATAATCTCACCCAAGTTTTCAATCAAGTATTGACCTTAACTTTATCCAAGGGATCTAACGTATTTTCTTGGCTGGACCCCAACAAATGTGGGGTTGGTGGTCACGGACAGGACAAACTATTGTCTGTGCACTGATGTTTTTCACCGGCATCTGTGCTGTGCTCACGTTCTATGCACCGGGTGACCAGTGCGGTTTCCTGTCTCCACTGTCCAGACAGTGCCCATGACTCTCCCTGAGGATGAGTGCGTAGGCATCACGGGGTCAACGGTGATGAGAAAAACAACTGCTTGAAAAACATTTATTTTTCTGAGTTACTGCTCAGGCATCTTACAGTTTGAGAATTGTGCTTAGAAGTAGACATTTCGATAAAGACTTGAGTTTGCAGTTCCTGCCATCGGTTTCCCTTGTGCTTTTCCCAGTGCGCCTTTTGAAATACCACCTAGAGCTCAGCCTGTACAAAGTTAGTGACCCCCTCCCCAGCCACCTTGTAAGTAATGGGTGCATGCGACCCTGCTCTCTAGGGACCTGGGGCAGAGGAGGTGGAGTATTTGTTGGGTGATTGCTCTAAACATCCACAGCTCTTTGTGGTGTTTCCAGTGGGGAATCGCAGGAGATTTGCAGAGAGATCACCCTATTCAAAGAACAAACTCAGGGTGGGCTGAAACAATGCAGATGAACGCAGGCGCTTCCTCAGCGGAGGGGCTCCATAATGTGATGGGGACCACACTGTGTCACTCAGTGTGTACAGCAGTAAAGTGTACGTGCCAAATACTGTAACATTTAAAAAGTTAAAGGTGAGTGAAAATCCTCTCAAATGACGTTAAACACAGCCCGAGTCATCAGTACATTTCTAGTCCCAGATAACAATGTCTAACACAAGTACATATTCTATAAATAAACCGCTTAACAATTTCAGAAATGAAGATAAATGATGTCTAGATCTGTGTTTCCTGCCAGTCACAGAAATGCGGGACTTTCCACTGAGCTCTGCTCACTTCCACACCCAGGCAGTCCCTGAATGTGTGCGTTACCTTCTGGAAAATTCAAGTGCTCGATAATGACTTCATGCCTCCCCGAGGCTCCTGTCATCGTGGTAGATACATACACACCCCAGGCTCAGTGTTATCTCACATTATTTTTCCTTACATTCCCTCACAACTTTTATTTTCATCTTATAAACCAAAGCTTGACCATTTGTTAGTCATCTCTCTTCCCCCAAAAATACAAGCATCGGGGCTGCAGGAACTTGTTTCATGCGCACATCCAAACCCTGCAGTGCCTTCACTATTTCTGCTAAATTGGGTATGACGACTCTGAAGGGCACAGCAACGAGAAACATCTAACCATTAGCACTGAGTGGCCTCTCCCTCCAGAGAATCAGCCTGGCAGAAGAGCTTGGGGAGGCTGTGGGGGTGAAGCTGCCAGAAACTAATCTCTTCAAAACTTAAGAACCTCACAAAATCCTTGATATCTGTGTGACAAAAGTTGTTGAATGCCCACCACCTTGGACCACTGCTAAGCACCTTGATTAGCTTCTCAGGGAGTTTCTGAAGGGACATGCATCAGTCCTACACTCCCATGATCACCCGCAGAGAATGAGCCCTTTGGCAAAATGGCACCGCTCTGAAGAGGGTCTGACTGAGCCCTGGGAGCTGCTGTGCCACAAAGAAGGAAACAAGGAGTGCCTGCACTGAGCTGAATGGCCCCTTAAGGCAGCGGCAGTGGCAGCTTTTGGAAAAACTGGCCAATGCCGGCGACGATGAGGCCACGTTTATAAATGAGACCTTCCACACTGCCCTGGACTAGGGCTGACCCCTACAGCTGCCTCGCTCCCCGGCGTGGACGAGTCACTCTTACAGATTCCAAAAACTTTAAGGAAGTACTTGTTTCCTGCCATGAAACTTGAAGACACAAAGGACAATGGAGCAGCTGCTGATACACTGGAGAGCACATCAGCTGCCCCTTCTGTCTAGAAAATAATAATTGCAAGTCATATAACTCAGGCATCTTTGCATTTTGACAAAGATCAAAGACTGCAAAGGAATTCTTGTATGTTGTTGTCCATGTCACTGTGTTGCTCGGTCACCAGAGAAAAAAGGAATTAAGAATTCCTCTTTTACTCCTTGTCACCAAAGAAACTGTTTGTTAAAAAAAAAAAATACAGTCTCTAAGAGAAAAAGCCCTCGTTTTACAAGCTCTCCTTCCTGCCTGGCTAGGTGTGTGTTCTCTCACAGTTAATCTAAACTCAGAGACCTCAGGTGAGTCAGAAAGATATTAAATACATTGTACAGTATCCCAGGAAGTAAATTTATATTTTTTCACTGAGGCACTTTATAGTAAATGGTATCTAGTACACTGTAGAAAATTCACCAACACTTACTAACTAGGAAAGGCAAAAGCTGTGGCAGAGGCAGTGGGCCTGGCCCTCCTGGTAAGGCCCTTCTCATCCTGCTGAAAAGGGAAATGCCACACGCCTTCATCAAAGCGACCATGATACTCCAGGATATTTATAAGGGGACTTTGTATCCCTATCTCCAAAGGTGGTAAAGGGTATGTTCCCAATCATAACAATGACCAATATTCCCCTCTTCCTATTAATACGGCCGGGACTTCTCACAAATGAGCTTTAGCACCGCCACGCTGTTTTCACCTGCTAGAAAAATGTCGACTGCCGATGGCGGAATAAAGCTCACCTCCTCACAGCAGTCAGTACAGGAGAAGGTCTGGCCTCCGCGAAAAACAATCAAATCATCTAACACCAGTCTAGATCCCGTTAAAAGCCCCTTTGAACACCCTGATATTATCGTACCTCACAGTCCTTGACTTCGGTGGTCATCCTTGTTAGAACTCATCACACCTCTTTTTGACCATAGGCGTGAATCTGCAGGTCACAGGCAAAAAAAGAAAAAATAATCTGAGAAAACCATGATTTACATTTTTGGCATTAAGAACAAAATACAAGTCAGTTTTATGACAAAACTGTATCATGACAAATTAAAATATAAAAATTGCCCGAGGAAAATACTACCTGAAACTATATGCACATGATAATACTAACAATGGGTAATCATTCAATTAAAAAAATTGCAAATGTACCTGAAAATTCGTAATTTTAATGAGACATTTTAATATATCCTCTCAGGAAATAAAAATAACAAAGTAGCGGTTAGCATTTTCTATCTTAAAAACAGTTAATAAAATATATCTATGAAGCAACTGCGTTAAGTGTTAGTTTGAAAAGATATGCACGTAACCGGCCACGCCGCCGCCGGCCTTCGGGCCTGGCGTTCAGGCTGAGTCGCGAGTGGATGAACTCGTGTTTCCCAGGAGGTGGACGTCAAGGCCGAGCCTTTTCTTCCCACCCACTGTCTTAGGCCTTAAAGTAGGCCTTTCACTTAGGAAATAATCGACCAACTTGGGACAGAATCACTCTTCGTACTTGTGACTGACCACACGGAAAAACGATTTTTGATGAAATTGAGTCACGAAACTGTAACCATCGAATTAAAGAATGGAACACAGGCCCAGGGAGCAATCACAGGTGTAGATGTCAGCATGAATACTCATCTCAAAGCTGTGAAAATGACCCTGAAGAACCTGTACAGCTGGAAACGCTGAGTATTCGAGGAAATAACATTCGATATTTTATTCTGCCAGACAGCTCACCTCCGGATACTACTTGTGGATGTTGAACCGAAGGTGAAATCTAAGAAAAGAGAAGCTGTGGCAGGAAGAGGCCGGGGGCCGAGGCAGAGGAAGAGGGGGTCCTAGGCGGTAATGTCTCTCAAGATTAGTTTCAAAGTGGTATGTGCAGTGAGATAATATTTGTAAAGGTTTTGTTTGTTTATGTCAGTTTTTAATAAACATAAATGTAGGCCAGCTCTCTAGTGACTATATCAAGTGTAGTTTTAATAATTCATATATATTCATGACATTAACACAGTAATAGTTGAGTATTATTACATGGAGGTCCCAGAATAATTATTTTTTGCTTTACTTTGGCTTCACTCTGTTAAACCTAACAGGTAAAATGAGTTTTGTTTGTTAGTTCAGAAGCTGAAGTCCTGTGGAATGGGGTCTAAAATTGATTCTCCTTTCCTGAGTTTTACTCCATGGAGACTTGGGTACTTAATAAAAGGTGATAGTCATTTTCACAAAAAAAAAAAAAAGAAAGAAAGAAAAGATACGCACATAGTTTTAATCACATAGTCACACAAGACTGAAAACATACTGAGGGATTTCATGCAGCTACAAGTCACAGGAAACACGCGCAGCCTCCCAACGGGAGGGAGGGGCTGACTCTCACGTGGAAGGGCGGGGCCAAGGCAGCCACCGCGCATGCAGCAGAGAAACACTGTCCCACGTTGCTTTCCGACAGCACCATTGCAGACATCAGCGGACATCGGAAAAACATACTCACCAGCACTATTAATAGCATAAAGCTGTTTCCTATACAAGTTTATGCTGATATAACCCAGAGAAGAAGAAAATCAGAGAATGCTCCCAAGCATAAAAGTCTGAATCGGTTCCTCAGTGGACACAAGAGGGCTTGCAGAAAAATCCAAACTCTGATGGACCTTTGATGTGCAATTTGTGAAGACATCCGTGAAAACCTACACCTAAAAAAATGGAAATCAAACAGTTGGTGATGGCTACAAGGATTCTCTTGACTGAAAGGGCAAAGAATAAAAAAAAAAAAAAAAAAAACGGGGTGGAAGATGGTGTCTTCCTCAGGAAGGTGGCACTCCTCTCCCTGTGTGGTGGCTGAACTATCTGACTAATGCCTTCTCCCCTTCTGCCTTCCAGACCTCTCACTGGTGGCTACTGGTAATTCCTAGTATGGAACCATGAAGGGTATAGCTCCTGAAAAATCAAGTTTCTAACACTATCCACAGGGGTAATATTTTCAACTCTATTTTTTTTTTTTTCCTATTACAGGTCTCTCTTTTAATCAAAAATCTGTTCACCAAATGCAAGTCACAAGAAAAAACATGAGCAAAGGCTGAAATATAAAAATAATTCACATGAAACTAAAATCTTTCATAAACTTGACATACTTAAAAATTTCTTCCAAATGTTTATTAAAATGGAAGATAGGGAAAGTATCTTAATACCTATCACCACACAAAAGGAGTTCTGTCAGGAAGAAAGTGAGTATATAATGGAATGGAAATATCCAGGAACTGTCACAAAACCAGTAGGAAAATCCCAACAAATATCAAACTGCCATTTTTCAATGGCCCTTGAACATGAAACAAATAAAACATCATAAAAAATTAAACCTAATTGCATATTAGAAATAAACTCAAATTCACCCATGGATCTAACAGGCTTCAAAATGTAAAGAGACAGTATTATTAACTGACGATTAAAACTCATTGCCTATTGATGTTATGTAATTGTTGAAAGACAAATTACAGAATTACTTCACCTCAATAATCATTTCTAAAAGTAACTGATGCTTAGAGTTTGAAATGCACAGGTCCACTTTTATGCAGAATGTAAAATGTGGACCTGCACAGTTTCAAATGGGCTATTCAAGAGTCAACTGTATTTTCAATCTTCAGCTTGGTGTTCATTTATGCAGAAGGCTGGCTTAGGTTATACACAAATTTTCAACTGTGTGGAAAATAGTAGTTTCCCCTAACTCCTGAGTTTTTCAAGGACCTACTGTAGTAAAAATCCCATGTGCCATTATGCACTTAAAGAAACCTGGTGAATATAATTTATTTACTATTTTAATAACAACTCTTTAATCTTGAAAGTTCTGTAGAATAGCCCTGGCCAAATTGCTCAGTTGGTTAGAGCATCGTCCTGATATGCTAGGGTTGTGGGTTCAATACCTGGTCAGGGCACACACATACAAAGCAACCAATGAATGCATAAATAAGTGGAACAACAAAATGATGTCTCTCTCTAAAATCAATTTTAAAAAATAAATTTTTTTAAAAAGAAAGTTTTCTAGAACACTACAACTAAATTAATTTACATCAATCCTTTTTATGTTTCCATGTTTTTATTTCTTTTCAGTGGTTTTACATGTAAGGATGCGGACTAAAGTCTTCTCCACACTATTTGCATTCAAGAGGTTTTATCCAGTGAGTCCTTTCATGTCTTCGAAAGGAATAGGGATGACTAAAGTCCTTCCCACATTCTTCACATTTATACGGTTTTTCTGTAGTGTGTACTCTCATCATGTGTATTCGAAAAATTTTGTTACAAATGAAGGCTTTTCCACATTCCTTACATTCATAGGGTTTTTCTCCGGTATGCGTCCTTTCGTGTCTTTGTAAGGAACTGTGATCTCTGTAGGCTTTTCCACACTGTTTACATTCATAGGGTTTCTCTCCAGTGTGAGTCCTTTCATGTCTTTGATATAAACTAAGGCAAGTGAATGCTTTCCCACATTCCTTACACTGATAAGGGGTATTTCCAGTGTGCATTTTCATGTGTCTTTGAATGGTGGTGCGACAAATGAAGGCTTTCCCACACTGCTTACATTCATAGGGCTTCTCTCCTGTGTGAGTCCTTTCATGAGTTTGTAAGGAACGATAGTATCTGAAGGCCTTTCCACACTCCTTACATTTATAGGGTTTCTCTGCAGTGTGGGTTCTTTCATGTATTCGAAGATTACTAGGAGTACTGAATACTTTACTACATTTTTCACATTCATAGGGTTTCTCTCCAGTGTGAGATTTTTTGTGTATTTTTAAGAAACTATTGCATCTGAATGCATTTCCACATTCCTTACATTCATAGGGTTTCTCTCCCGTGTGTATCCTTTCATGTATTTGTAAGGAACTATAGTATCTCAAGGCCTTTCCACACTGTTTACATTCATAGGGTTTCTCTCCCGTGTGAGTCCTTTCGTGTGTTTGTAAGGAACTATAAAATCTGAAAGCTTTTCCACATTCCTTACATTCATAGGGTTTATCTGCACTGTGAATTCTTTCATGTTTTCGAAGACAACTGGGAGCACTGAACGCTTTATTACATTTTTTACACGCATAAGGTTTCTCTCCAGTGTGAGACCTTTCATGTATTTGTAAGGAACTGTAGTATCTGAAGGCTTTTCCACATTCTTTACATTCATAGGGTTTCTCCCCTGTGTGAGTCATTTCATGGGGTTGTAAGGAACTATATGATCTGAAGGCCTTTCCACACTCCTTACATTCATAGGGTTTCTCTTCAGTGTGAGTTCTTTCATGTATTTGAAGATGACTAGGATACCTGAATGCTTTACCACACTTTTTACATTCATAAGGCTTCTCTCCAGGGTGGTTCCTTTCATGTCTTTGAAAACTTTTATAATATCGGAAGACTTTTCCACAGAGTTTACAGTGATAGGGCTTCTCTCCAGTGTGGGCTCTCTCACACGTCTGAAGAGAAGCTGAAGAACTAAAGGTTTTCGCGCACACCTTACATCTGTAAGGAGCACCTGCAGTGTGTGTGATCACGTGTCTTTCAGGGCTTTTGAGCCACATGAAGGCTTTTCCACATTCCTCACATTTATGTGATTCTTCTCCATTGTCATGTCTTTCATGTTTTTCAAAAAACTGAGTATAAGTGAAAACTTTCCCACATACAGTACATTTACATGGCTTCTCTCCATATTTCTGATACTCAGATGGCCCGTGTCCCGTGTGATATGTGATGTCCCCATTACAGGATGACTGATGCATGAAGACTTCCCCCCACACACTGTATTCCCAGGGTTTTCCTCCAGGAAGAGTTTTCTTCAGACTGAGACTTGGAATGAGGCTGAAGTTTGGTCCACACTGGCTACTCTCCCTCCCTTTGCAGATTCTCTCTACCATTTGACTCCTGTAAAAAACAAGAAGCACCTTATTAATTTCTTTGTTAATAATTTTATATTTATTAGTAGAATATCTGAACTACCTTTTTATGATTTACTGCAAAACATAGGTTTACTCTCTTGTCCAAAGTGTTGGACACTGAAAACACTAAAAGCTCTGGAAGACAACTTCAGCCTCGCTGTTATCAAAACAGCAACTGTCATGTACAGACCTCACTAATGCTATTGCCGTGCAAACTGTCCCACAAACACTGGACATCTGCGTCATACAGATAAAAGTAATGTGATGGAAAAATTCTGAGAAGCAATTAATTTGAAGCAGGGGGGAGTTTGGGTTGATTCTTTTAAAAATTTGATAGCATAATAGGTTTCTCACCTGAGACACTGCTCTCTATTATGAGTGTGACTCACCTACATTTTCTCTCCTGGTGTTTGTACTGATCTTCAATGTCATGATCTTCCCATTTTTTCCCTAAAATGCAGACCAAGAAATATGATTCCAAAGTAGTAGAAATTACAGAAAAATTATCGATTCTAGTTCTGTGATGAGCTGTGACTATGCCTAGTTTATTTATCAATGTCTTCTACTCCTACATTACATGTTAGCACAATATTGATGCGTAAGAAACACCTGTCCTTCAGATGAGGAAGTGAAGGTAACTTGTCATCCTTACCTATGGAGGCCAGGTTCCTGAAGGTTTCCTGCATCACATCTCTGTAGAGTTTTTTCTGCAAAGAATCCAGTAAAACCCACTCCTCCAGACTGAAGTTCACAGCCACATCCTCAAATGTCACCGAGTCCTAAAACACCACAAATATGTGTACAGTACAGTTTATGAGACAGACAGCACTGGACATCTAGACTCCATTTATGGGCAGGTTACATATAATTCTCTCACCTGCAAACATTTATTCTATGACTTGATCGTCAAAAACTCTCTGTCCACAATTACTTCCTCATAAATTTGATACCATCATGAACACATGGAAATTATTTTTACTCTGATGACATATTTTATGTATTTCCTCTACTGGCAGGATGAGAACATGTTGGGAATAGAAAGAAACGCCACAGAAATGAGAAAGATACTGGGGTGGGCAAAAGCAGGTTTACAGTTGTGAGTACACAGAACATAGAGTTAATAAAGCTATTATGATCATCACAACCTGCATGTCTTTTTCCACACAAACTGTAAATCTACTTTTGCCCACCCCTGTATTATCATTTTTAAGATGATTAATTCCTTGTAAAAAAAAAATGTTTTTCAACTTTTTTCTTTATTACTCACCATCTATAGTACTCCATTAAGCAGAGGATTATTAAACCTGCACAAGGTTACAGTGAACACATACATACTGAACACTAGAAGCCTTTTGTTCTATTGCAATCGCCAAACATGAGTCCAGAAGGTCTCTGACAACACCAGTTTTAGCAAGGTCCAGGGAGCCACATCATCTTAAAGTTCTCCAGACCGTTACAGGTCATCAGCTGCAGCTGTCGAACAATATTCATACAGACCAGCACTGCTTTTTTCTTACGGAATATTGATTACAGACTCAGCTCTTCCTTCCTTTCTCTGTCCATTATGATTGCCTGGAAAGTTACGGTCTGGTGCCACTTACCTATGGGGATACATTCTGAGATATGTATTGTTTGGACAATTTCATCTTTGTGGGAACACGTAGAGTGTACAAACCTAGATGGTATAGTCTACCAATCCCCTAGGCTATGTGATACAGCAGATTGCTCCTAGGCTACAAACCTGTACAGCATGTTGCTATACCAAATACTATAGGCAATTGTAACACAAGGGTATTATTTGTGTGCCTAGGCAATGCCTTCCCTTCTTCTGCCATTTCCAAGCTCCCCTGTGGAGTAAAGGAGCATGACAGCCCCACTCTGAGCATGGGATTCCTCAGCTGATGACAGCACCCACTGTCAACAGAGTGTGAAGGGGTTTATTACATCCACAGTTGAGGTCTTGGGGGAGTAAGGCAAGCCTCTCAGGAAAGGATAAGATACTTTAAGAGAACAAGCAACGGTGCATGGACTTGTTTTATGAGGTTAGGGGATGGGCTGGGGCCAGAGCTCACACACAAGCGCAGGAGCTTGCGTGGATTCAATCTCTTGTTACGGCAAAGGAGAAAGCCCTCAGGCTTTCCCAACACCTCCTACAGATGGCACACAAGGGGAAAGAAGAGGGGTGGAGCTTTAAAGCTGTCCATAGTCAATGATGAAAAAATGGGAGTCAGGGACTCCAGTGTCTGGTCTGGCACTGAAGTATCTCAGAAGCTGCTATTTCTGACTTTACAATAAAAAAGAAAAAAAACTTAAACTTCTCTGTTTAAACCCATCAGATAATTTAAATAAGGACTCAGTGTCCCCAACATTGGAAAAGATAAAATAAACACAGTACTTTGATATATGCCCCAAATATTATGTTCTCAACATTACACTGTAATTAATATATATATATCATTGAAGTCTAATGCAAAGAAGAAGAAAAAAGTCAGTCAACAATATCCATGAACCCTAAGTATTTCTTTAAACAGAAAACTCAAATCCATGTCATGG
>VMDR010003746.1:0-68080 GCA_007922815.1 Macrotus californicus
AATAAACAAAATAAACTGATGGACAAAACAGAAACAGAAGCATGGGCACACGGAATAGACTGACAGCTGTCAGTGGGTGGGGAAGGGACTGGATGAAGAAGGTGAAGGGATCAGCCGAAGAACATGTATGCACGACACACAGACAACAGTGTGGTGATGGACAGAAGGAAGAAAGGGGGGGCGGCTGGGTGGACACGGCAAAGTGTGGGGAAATGGGGGTGAGATGTCTAATAGCGTCTACAATAAAAATAAAGAAAAAAGATTGTAATGATTAGTTTAATACAAGATTAAATCATGCTTTTATTAATTTATTTTCATAAAATCATCCAAGTTGGCCCTCAAAGTAGAATCCATTTTTACTTGGATTTTTTGGTTTTAATTATTTCTGTAAGTCATTTTATAAAGCAGTATTTCCCAAATTGTAGAATGCATACCACTGAGGTTCAGATGACTTGGAGTAGTATACAGATGAATATTTTATGCTTTGTGGATATACTTATTCCTAGGAGTATTGGAAAAATACAACACTTCAAATCTATGATTTCTTGGAAATGATGACGCTAGGTAAAAATAAAGTGAGTTGACAAGGAAAAATAGCAAGCAAGTAAATAATACATGCACATAGTTCTGCAAATGATTATTCAGTTGATCCATAAAGCTTGGGAAACGTTTGATTTTTAAATACGTGCCTGATATTGCATATGTCTGATACATCCATAGTATGGTCTTATAAATGTTTCATTAAAGTATCAACATCGGGGATTTGTATTTTATATTTTGTCCTGTTTTTCAGAACAGTGGTTTTCAACACAGCATACCAAACTGTATTCAAAATTTTCATGTATAAAACACATCATTTGAGAGTCATATCTCATGAAGAATCAGGGCCCAGGATATCCCCTTTTCCTGTGTACCCCAGTTTTCTATCTTTTCACCTGCCACTCAGCTCTTCATGGCATTTCTGAGGAAATACAGTCTGAAAAGGGTTCTGGGTCACTGTGTTAAAATAGGGTAGCTAGTCTGTCTTCACAGAGGTTTGTCAGGGAATTATTTTTGTAGTGGAATATTTGTTTCAGTGTCTGTTAAAACATTTGATCTCCAGGTGCCAGTTTGTTTTGGAACACAGCAGGTGATCATCAAGTACCTGATGCTCAGCTGAAGCAAGATGATACCAAGATTTCCAGTGAGGACATGAATTTTTCTGTTGATATTAATAATGAAGTCACAAGTCCTCCAGGCAGTGCATCTTCATTAAAAGCAGTCGATATTCCCAGTTTTGAAGAGAGCAACATTGCTGTGGAAGAACCTAATCAGCCACTTTCTGTATTCAAGTAAGGTCTCCGTGATTCAATATTCGTCCTGCTTCTTCTTCTCCTTTAGGTTCTAAGATTCTTCTGGTGATCTGACTCAATATGCATGCTAACCACGAGTACGTCTACATGTACACTTATTTCTATATGTACCTGTCTGTCCTTGAAAATCCTTGACTTCGTACCAATCCTCTGATTCCAGTCCTACACCCCCTTCCTTCTCCAACTGAGAAACCTGGGTCTCGTTTCCTACACCGTACTTTGTTGTTCAGTCCTGCTTCAGTGTGTACATGAAGTACTTTCAGAATGACTGAGAATTTGGAAACAAATTTACCAGAGTATATTTGTTTATAATTTTTATCTTTAGCCTTACAATATCCAATGAAAATACCTTTTTCCACCTTATTTAGGTTAGTTTTTTTCTTTCCCATCCCCTTATATGGTTATGCCGTTTGTTTGCAGCGCCATTAGGTGGCACTGTTTGTATTCCATTTGGGCGTCCCTCCATATTCTAGTTGATTTTGTTTGTTTTTTTCAGTGTGGGAAACATCACTATGATTCTAATAGACCAAACTGTATAAAAAGGTGTACACTCAAAGGGCTGTCTCCTTCTCCCTGCTACCTTGTTCCCAGCTTCTCCTTCTACCACGTCTTCCTCTACCCATCTCTTTAGTTACTAGAATATCCTTCCTGTATTTCTTTTGTACAAATGAGCAGATATATCTGTATTTTATGTTATTTCTTTCTTAAACAAAGTATAGAAAAGTAGTGTGCCATAAGTATTCTCCTAAAGTTTTCTCTTTTCATAGGCAGTGTAGACTGGAAATCAAATTGGTTCCTAGAGATCATCTTCATTTTAATAGCTGTATAATATTCCATTGTTTGGGTGTGCCATAGTTTAATAGAACACTCTATGAGCATTTAGACTGTTTCCAATGTTTTTCAACTAAAAACAATGCTACAGTGAATTACTTTGTTCATGTGTAGTTTTGAATTATTTTAGAAGTGGAATCCCTGCATCCAAAGTTAATTGTATATGTAGTTTTGTTAAATGTTGCCAGACTTCCCTGCGAAAGGGTCGTAGGAGTTTGCACCGCCACCAGCAGTATGTGACATTATCTGCTTCCCCAAAGCCGTGCCAAAAGCAATGCTGACCAGTCTCTTAAGTGATAACTGATATCAGGGTATTGTTTTAATTTTCATTTTTAAACTTATAAGTGACTTGGATCATTAAAATATTTGTGAATTATGTGCTTGTCTTTCTTAAACCATTTTTCTATTAGTTTTATGTCCTTTACCCCTCAAGTTTTAAGTGTTCTTCACATATCAGAGGTGTTCGCTGATTGTGGTAAATGTTGTGAATATTTTCTTCCAGTTTCTCAGTTGTATTTTCACCTTGTTCGATGTTTTTTACCATGTAATGACTTTTTACTTTAGATTATAAAATTTATTGACTTTTTTTCTTAGAATTATATCTTGACTGGCATTTTACAAAGATTCATTTTAGCTAATAATTTCTTGAGATTTTCATGTACCAAATGAGTGCTTGGCACTTCAGATCAAGTTAAAATTAAACAATATGGCCCTGGCTGGTGTGGCTCAGTGCACTGAGTGCTGGCCTGCGAACCAAAGGGTGGCTGGTTCGATTCCTAGTCAGGTCACATGCCTGGGTTGCTGGCCAGGTCAGGTCCCCAGTAGGGGCACATGAGAGGCAACTACACGTTGATATTTCTCTCCCTGTCCTTCTCCCTTCCTTCCCCTCTGTCTAAAATAAATAAATAAGGTATTTTTAAAAAATTTAAACAATATGGAAAAAAAATGAAAATAAGCTGAGTTTTAGAGAAGAGGTATGGTTAGAAAAGTCATACCATATCTATAAAACAAAATACTATGTAAAGATTAAAACTTGTTTTTTTTAAAGATTTTATTTATTTATTTTTAGAGAGAGGGAAAGAGAAGGAGAGAAACATCAATGTGTGGTTGCCTCTGTTGTGCCCCCTACTGGGGACCTCACCCGCAACCCAGGCATGTGCCCCGACTGGGAATCGAACCAACAACCTTTTGGTTCACAGGCCGGCATTCAGTCCACTGAGCCACACCAGTCAGGGCTAAAACTTGTTTTTTAAGAATATTTAACGAAGTGGGAAGATTCTCATGACATGATATTAGTTTTTAAAAGCAGCTTCTAAAGTTGTAATATGGTACAGTTCTTCAGAGAAAATTCATATCAGTAAAAAGAAAGCATAGGTAGAAATCCTCTGAAGTGTTAACAGCGGTTATCTCTAGGTATTCAATTACCTGTGGCTTTTATTTTCTTTATACTTGGTATAACTTTGAGCAGCTACCTAACTAACCTCTGTGCCTCAGTTTCCTCATCTGTCAAGTAGAGATAAAATGTAGTATTTCTCTCATGGGTCTTTTGGGGAAGGATTATGTAAGATGATGTACTTGAAACGGTGCCTGGCCCTTTCTGCTAGTTAATATTTATTTACTCTTCTCTGTTTTCTGCAATAGCCACAGATCGCTGTTCTTACAAGTGATGTTTTTAAATGTTGCTATCCAAGGCTACTTTTAAAATATGTTTTTATACCCTAAATTTGGAAATCATAAATACTCATTGTATGAAATTTCAAAAATACATACAAACATAAAGAAGAAAAATACCACCAAGTATGTAATGTGATTATAAATGACAACTTAGGTACCCTTATTTGACAAGTTTTAAAACTTGAAGTGAGCACTGGCTGGTGTGGCTCAGTGGATTGAATGCCAGCCTGCAGACCAAAAGGTGTCTGGTTCGAGTCTTGGTCAGGGCACATGATCGATGTTTCTCTCTCTTTCTCCCTCCTTTTCCCTCTCTCTAAAAATAAATAAATGAAATCTAAAAAAAGCTTGAAGTAAACAAGTAATATATTTTAAGATTTCAGAGTATCTAAAAAATACTAGTTAAGTCTTTCCTATCTTTAAACTCTAAAAAAATTTATTGCATCAAGTTCAGGAGAAATCAACAGATTGTTTTCCAACTGTTCAAGAAAGTTGTCTAAATATGTTATAAATAACATAACTCAAGAAGGTATCATGATCTGGCTTATATGCAGCCTGTCAAGATGAGATGCTCATCACTAAGAGATAAAATTACAATCCAGAATGCTGCTTGAGTCTTATCTCTTTCTTCCAGTTACTGCACTTCAAATATATGTTGAGGATACCTTGATAACTAACACTTACATTATATGTATATCCTTTCAAGCAGCTCCTCTCCAGTGGCGAGAAAAGAACCTGAGGTGCCTGTGTTCTTTCCAAATTCCCTGCTGGCAGAGAGCGTAAACATGTGCTTACAGAGTAGACCAACAGAGGGTGCTAGTAACAACTCTGTAACTTCTGGGGAACCGAAAATTGAGCAAGTAATGCAACCTTCGCCTCATCAAACATCAGAGAACCAGAAAATATATCAGGATTTATTGGTAAGAAAATGTAAAGCATTTCATCTTCTGTGTGGTGGTGCTTTAGCTTAGGGTATACTAGTCAAGCTTTTCCTATCTTTAAATTGATCGGGACCTTGATATAAGAAGGTTCTCTGCAAATTAGTGATATATCATTTATTTCTTTCATAAATTGTGACACCCTAAATCCAGTAATTAACTGTGCACATGCCAGTTATCAGGTACTTAGATAGCCAGGGAGTGGGGAGAAGCTTTATTTTAAAAATATAAATATTGATATTAGGCCAAATCCAAACTGAAGTTAGTATCATAAAAAACAAGCAAGAGTTTGCAGGAAATTTGAATGTTGGAAGGTAGAATATTTATGATAATATTTACTGATTTCAGTTTAGGTAAGCAGCATTTTAACTGAATACGTAGCCTAGTCTAAGAAAGTGAACTAAGTTAAATAGATAATATAAAATGTGAATATGACCGTCTCTGCTCTTGAGAACCTCGGGGAATTAACACGTGGATACCTGTATAACAAACAGTTGGGGCAGGGGGAGAAGAGCTGTAAGCAAAGGCAGCACAGACTAAAAAGGCATAATTCTGGTTGGAGGAAAGAGCTGTCATAGAAAAGCTAGAATGTAGACTGGGACATGAAGGTCACATAACCCTGGCTATCACTTCCATCCAGATTGTAGACTTTGGAAAATTCGATTTCTCCATTTAAAATTGAGGGCTAATTAAGCTTACTTCACAGGGTCCTTAGTGTACTCCTCGGTGAACACACATTTGTTAATTTATTTGCCTCCCAGGTCCTAGGCTGTGTGAGGAGCTGTGTGCTCAGGGAGTGAGATGTGCTGTGATGCCAGGACAGAGGCAGTGCTCATTCTCACTCAGAGTGAGAAAGGGAAGGAGTCAGATTCTGAAAGTAACACAGGAGGACAGAGGCAGTGCTCATTCTCACTCAGAACGAGGAAGGGAAGGAGTCAGGTTCTGAAAGTAGCAAATATCTGTGATATGCATAACTGAGACATTACTGTTTTTCAGATGGTTTAAAACTTCTGTTTATAAAGAATTTTCTATAAATCCTGAAAACACTTGAAATACTACTCAAACAATTTTAAGTCTGTTGGTTTTAAAATGAACAAATTCTGAACAGATATACATTTTTTTAAAAAATCAGGATGGAAACTTTATTCGTAAATCTTGAGAATTTAGTTTTGACATATGCTGGTGAAAGGCAAAATGGAAGTTTTTTATTCCCTCCCTTCGAATCATTTTTTATTTTTTAATTAAATTATTGGGGCGACACTGGTTAATAAGATTATATAGGTTTCAGTGTACATTTCTCTGATACATGATCTGTATGTCACATTGTGTGCCCACCACCCATGAACAGACATTCTAAGTTTCCTCTAGGGTCTGGTGAAAGCGTTTATGGGGATGGACTGTTTTTATGAAAAACCCATAATACAGTGGTGCCTCGATCCTCGTCATTAATTCACTCCAGAACTCGTGATGAATGCCAAAACCAACAAGGACCTAACGAATTTTTCAAGCAACGAGTGATAAAGCATTTTCCCTTGCGGGGAGGCATCATGTCTCATACAAGTACAACGAGTCCCGAGCGAGCTCTGAGTGCTGAAACTTTTCTTTCTTGTCCAAATGCGTCTAGCACAGGGCTTGACGAGTTCTGAAGCTGAGGAGTATCGAGGTGTGGCTGTACTTGCAAATGTACCCGATACTTCGTAGAGTTTGGGGAGGAATTAATTTACTGTTCCCTGGCCTTACTTATGCTATCATTTGCATTTTTGTTCCCTAAGATTGTTAATGGTGATTTTTAAAATATATCCTTTTTCTTTTCATCAGGGTCAAGTGAACCACCTATTAAATAACTCTTCCGAAGAGACTGCGCAACCATCTGCCAATGCGGTAATTGTCAGCCGTGAGTGCAGCAGAAGCCAAAATGTTTACCATGCAAAGAAAAAGAAACATGATTCAGGACTGGTGGACAAAGATGGTGTTCTTAATGCAACCCTTAAGCAACTGAGAAGCCTTGGAGTAAAAATTGATTCTCCCACTAAAGTGAAGAAAAATGCACATAAAGTGGATCATGCCAGGTAATTTTAAAATTTGTTTAAAGGATGAATAAATTTTAAATGTATGCAGCAATCTCATGAGAAAGGACATACACTTGCCACTCAGTTCAATTGATTTATCATTTATTCAGGGCCTGCTATATATGTGATGAATAAGAAATCATCTGTACCCTTTTGATTCTCCATTCTAGCAGGAGAGAGCGTTATACAAGTAATTACCAAGATATTGTGGGATGTCTCCTGGGTAAAGATGCCAGGGAAATGCTCTGGGAGTCTTGGGGAAAGAGAAATGAGCTTTGATTCATTTCTGGTGACTGGAAAGTCTTGCTGGAGGTGATAGCGTCTGTGCCAGCTTCGGGATATTATGAAGTTGTGCCACCTAAAAGGCAAGAGCATAGTTACGTGAACGCTACCTACTGCTCAGAAATGTTCCAACTGGCCGTGTTCCTCTGTTCAGACTCCCCTGCATCACAGATGACCTTAGCACCTACTTGTTTTTAAAGAGGATAAAAGCCTGGAAAGGATATTGTTAAGGTTAGCGTGTTTTCTGTTAATTATTTTTGTCGCTGTATTCTAGTTACAAAAGTAATAGTCTCATGATTTAAAAAAATATATCAAATAACACACAAATGTCAGATAAAACACAAAAGCCCCCACTCCCCAAACTTTTCAGTCTGACTCCTCCAAGGTTACGCCTCTTGTTTTATATTTTTCTAGAAACGTTCAAGCGTATACATGTGTGATGAGTGTTGCGATGTGGTGGCTGTTATTTTTCTTCACATCTATAGCTTTCTTTTCCTTATAGGCAGATGCAGTTCTTTCTCATGCATTTAAACAGCTGCATAATATTCTGTGGGACCCACGTACTATAACATAGTGAACCCTAGTCCTCTGTTAATGGCCTTTTAGTCTGAATCTCTTATTTTTTATCTCCAACAATGCTAAGTGAACACCATTGTACAGGTCCTTGTACAAGTATCTTTGCAGGATAAATTCCTACAGATAGGCAGGCTGTGCGTGTGCGGTTTTGGCGGATGTTGCCATCACCCACCAGAATAGTCGTACCACTTTATCTCCCTCCCACAGGGCGGGAGCGTGAGGCAGTTGGCATTTGTGAGGTAGAGGCCGTGCGACACACTCTGGAGTGCACGGATCAGCCTGCTGTCTGCGTGGGGCCCAGTTTTGGTGTGACCACCTTTGGGGAGGAATGTGTTTCTTCTCAGTGGCCACCCTATTTTAATGTTTCTAGTATGAACACTGAAATTAATACACTTTAGTATATAATGAACTTACTGGATTAGAAGTTTTCATTTGCCTTTTCAAATTATTTACACTAATATTATCTATAGATATATTTTTAATGTGCACACATTTTCTGATTTAATATGCAAACTGCTTATAATTTTTAGGAAATAAACAAAGAAAGTAGAAAAGGTCTATATATTCAGAAAATGTTATCACTGTACTATAGCATAAAAGAATAATGTCTGGATGAATTGATAGTGTCTCATCTTATTCCAACAGTTTCCAAAGCATTAAGTAGCAAGGAGGTTAAGGAAGAAGTCTTTGTAAAGACCATCATCACGGAGCGCGCTGTCCCCTTGCTGGGTGATGGCATCACTGGTCTCGGGGACATTAATGATGAGAATGAAACTACCTGATAGTTATTTGGGCTTTGCAGGGGTTAGGGTGCACAGTGGCTGGCACATGTGAAATGGCTGAATTTCTTCACTGAATGATGTGGAAAGTCATAGCTTATTCTTTGACTAGACTATACTGTTTACCATACAAATAGTATACAAATGACTCTGTTTTTTAGGGAACAGAAAAGCTGATAGCAAAATACAAGTTGCTGAATACTGTACAATGAAAACTCTTACAGTCCCAGAGAGTAAGGCAGACCTGACCTCAGTTTGCCATTACTACTGTTCAACTTAAGGGAATTAGTTAAAAATCTCTATTCCTCAGTTCTCTCAAATGTAAAGATAATAACAGTAGCTGCTTCTTTTATTCATTCAGTAAGTATTCATTGAGTGCTTGCTCCCAGGCACCAAGGATACTGCAGTGGGGGACAGGAACAGACAAAAATTCACGGGCTTTCACACGGGAGCGAGACAATAAATAAGAACTGTGAGTTCAGGATATGCAGATAGCCGTAGGTGCCAGGGAGAAAACAGAGAGTAGGGGAGGGAAAGGTGAGGTGTTGGAGTGGACAGTGAAGTTGAGATATTTGGTATGGGTGACCTCTCTGAGGAAGGTTTCTGTGAGGATTGAATAAGTTAATGAATGCGTAGCAGAGTGCCTGGCACAGAATATGGCATCCCTCAAAATTAGCAGCCATTATTGGATATGAGATATAAAGGGAAAGGCAAGTCAGTTAGTTAACATTAATGAGATAATACCAGCCAAAGTGAGTTGAAGGTTGTACTAATAAAAGAAAATCAATGTATACACACAGGCAGTAGTCCATATTCAGAGACTGGTTGATGTGTTTTATTCATTACAAGTAGAATCTCTTCAACTGTGAACAAGGTAATATTCTGAGCTACTCACCAGAGCTTGTAATGTTATATTATCAAATGTGTTTTCTGTTTTTTTTTTTTTTAATTTTTGTTTTACTTTTAAAATATTTACCTTACCAATAACTTTTCTGTTTGGGGGCCTATATTTTGTCTTAAAACTATGGCTGATGTTTAAGTTTAGGAAAATTAATTTCTGTTCCACATTCAGTTTGTGGGTCATGGGTTACCTTCTAGGTTATCAGTTTTATCCCTTGAATGTATCTGGATCATCAAGACTTAGAAGTCTGAGCTCTCAGATAAAGAGCATCATGAGGCATAGAGCTAAAGCCCTTTAGTTACTTCATAGACTGGAACACATTTAGAATAACGCTGTCGGCACTCCAAATAAGGGACATGACAGCCCCTCTGTTGTGTCTTTCAGTGTGTTGGCATGCATCAGCCCTGAGGCAGTGATCTCTGGATTGAACTACATATCATTCGCTAACGCTGGCGTGAGTGGCTTAAGCCCGAATGGTGTGGATCTGAGCATGGAGGCAAATGCTATAGCTCTGAAATACCTAAATGAAAGTCAGCTGTCACAACTGTCTCTCACTCGATCAAACCAGAACAACTGTGACTCATCTTTCAGCCTTCTACATATTAATACAGACAGGAGCACAGTGGGGCTTAGTTTAATTTCACCCAGCAACATGTCGCTTGCAACCAAAAAATATATGAAGAGATACGGACTCATACAAAGCAATGACAATAGTGAAGACGAAGAGGAGCCTCTGAAGAACACAGATAGCAAGAGTGAACATTTATCAAATCAAAACCTTACATCCATACCTGAACAACTTGATTGTCAAAAGGAGCCTTCTCGGAATGCCTGTGAAAGAATTAATTGTAATAACTGTGAATCCTTGGGCACCCACACAGATATGCCAGTATTAAGAAATATTACAAATGAAGGTCCGCCAAAAGCAGCACAGCGGTTGAATGAAAACCCAGCTTTCTTATTAAAGAACCTTAAATCAAGTCCTGTAGTCAACCTCCGAACTGGAAAGGCGGAGTTTACCCACCATCCCGAAAAAGAAAATGAAAGGGACACGCCAGTTTTTCCTGAAAGTCTGAAACCTTCTGAAACTTTAAAGCAAATGAATAGTATGAATTCCGTAGGCACCTTCTTAGACGTAAAGCGTCTCAGACAGTTGCCAAAATTATTTTAAACCCTTAACTCCCTTCCTTCCTGATATGAGGAGAGGGTATCTTCTGAAGATACTTAGAGAAGCCAGAGCCTGTTGGTAGTTTGGAGATCCTAATTACTCTAAGGGTCACCCTGGTTTTGGTAAGAGCTGACTGCAAAGGCCTGAATGAGTGACCTGATTGTGAGTGGGCTGGCTGGTGGGAGGGCTGAGTTCTCCGTTGGAGAGCTTTGCAGTGTCTCTGAAACCTTTTTTAAATAAACAAGCCCTGAGATCAGTTGTTTCAACAAACTTAGGTAAACAGACACTCTCCAACTCTGAATCTGAACTGTTCTTCTCTGCAGTGCATTTTGAAAAGTAAGTCTGTTTTCCTAGCACGTTGCGGCTCTGCATCTACCCAGTGTCGCCTAAAAGGACAAAGCTATCATGACCCTGCCTAAATTAGCTAAATCAACCCTTACTGAACTTAAGAGGAAAGTTTTGTTCTTGAAAAATAATTTAAGATCTTTTCTTACAAGGAGTGTATACGTCCTCTTAAATTAAGATGTCTATTTGTTAAATTCTGTGGAAGTAAAACTTTAGCGATATGGTGGGTTGAGGTAATGTACCATGTTCAACATGTAGCGCTATCACAGAATAAGAAAATTATTGGGTGTGAGTGTGTTTTATAAACTTTGTGAGTTTTTCAAATGTTTTCATTTTTAATAGAACTAAAATATGTATTAAATTTAATTAAAATGTCTAGATTGACTGTTTTCCTTTGTCCTCTGCTATGGCATACCCTTCTCCACTTAAAAAAAAAAATTAGACCCCAGAAAGTTACAAAAATAGTACAGAGTTCAGGGGTACCCTCACCCAGTGACCCCCGATGATAGTATCTTACATAACCATGAGAAATTATCAAAATCAAGAAAATGACACTGGATATAGTATTAATAACTACAGACCTTTCAGGTTTCACAAGGTTCTACACACATTCATTGACTTACCTTTTGGTACATACGAAATTGTATGAAATTACGAAATTATATCACTATCATAGATTTGCATAATCAGCATACAAAAAGAACTATTCCATCACCCCCAAAAAATTCTAGTTCTACTCTCCTTCCAACCCTAACTCCTAAGAACCATGGTCTGTTCTCCATCACTGGAATTTGGTCACTTTGAGAATGTTAATATAAATGGAATCATAGTATGTAACTTTTTCAAATTAGTTTTTACTCAGCATAATATCCTTGAGATCTATCCAAGTTGTTTAATGTATCAACAGTTGCTTCCTGCCCTGGCTGGTGTGGCTCAGTGGATTGAGTGCCCCACATGCGAACCAAAGGGTCACCAATTCAATTCCCAGTCAGGACACATGCCTGGGTTGCGGGCCAGGTCCCCAGTAAAGGGCGCACGACCCAGTAAGAGGCAAACACACTGATGTTTCTCTCTCTTCCCCTCTCTCTAAAAATAAAATCTTTTAAAAAAATAGTTGCTTTCGTTTCTGTCCCCCCTTCTTAGTTTTAAATTGTTATTTCTGAATATAAATGAAAAAAACCCTCATTTGAGAGAGCAAGCTCTTCTGAAGTTAAAGTAAGATGCCATTGCCTTATATCAAAGCTTGTATATATAAACTGGAAAGAAACAGACTTTGGATCTCCATCCCAGCTGGGGCTTTCTCGAGTACAATCTGGTAAATCAATTTATAGTTAGCAAGCCGAAGGACAGCAACGTGGTGGGTCTCTGCTGTTCCCCACTGGAGCTGGGTACCCATTTGTGCATCTTTTCCTTCAGCATTGCTCTTTCAGGTTAAAATTAAGATGAGTCAGTGGCAATGGTGTGTTTCCCTTTGTTTTCTTTCATAGGCGTTGTTTGAGGCTTTGGCTATTTTAATGAGTAGCGTAAAAGTCAGCATGGATTTCATTGGAGTAAACCCTTCAGCAGAGTTGTCAGTGGCCACTGTTCACCAGTGCACCGTGTACTCTGTTTAACTCTTGTCCTTCAGTGCATCACCCAGGAGAGCGTAGATACAACCTACACTGCACATTATTGAAAAAAACAGGGAACGTCAGTGACTAACTGACAGCTTCATTAGCAACACCATTATTGCTGGGAACCCGCACCAAGTAGACTCTCTATCTGAACAGTAAAAACTGAACCTGAGGCCTTTTAGGGGAAATTTAATTCTGCCACTTCTAACTTAAGGCTTCTGATACAAAGCTTAAGCAGTTTTGGACTGCAGATTAACTCAACAAAACATGTCTCTCTTCCTACTACATACATGTCCAGAGAAGAGGGACCATCACTGAAGCCTACTCTAGAAAGGTCTCTAAGAAGAGTGTTTTACTCTGGAAAGTTATTTGGCAGACTAATTGCTCCGATAGTGTTTAAGCATCTTTGGGAAAAGCATTAGGGCTGGAAAATTGGATTGAAAGACTGTGGAGATGATTGCCCCTCAAGTGACGTTTCTCTGAAATTTTTTTTCATCCAGTCCCCAGGATGCTGTTTGTAGATATGGGTGTGCTGCTGCAAATGGAATAAGGAACCATGGAACTGACTAGAAACATACCCCTTGAGTCTGGGTCCTGGCCAGTTGTAGCACCCCCCATGCCCACCCCACCGAATGTCCCCTCTTTCAACCTCTGAGCCCCTGCTGGCTAATTATACTCACTTGTGCTCTGCCTTGCCCTGCCTGTGCCAGAGCCTTGCGGAAGTGGATGTTGGATGCATCCTGGAAACAGTCACACAAACAGTATGTGATGAAAAGCCAAAACTAGTGATCCAGACTTTAAGGGCCAGAGCAGTGTAAGCATGATAGCTTCCATCTTTTAGGACTCACCTTGTGCTTACATGGCATTGGTTCATGTAAGTCTCCTGGCTGAACTGGTGATCATCATCCTCATAGAAGAGGAACAACAGCCTTAGGGAATTAACTGACCCAGATAAGTTGCTACCAGAGATTCAAGCTCATAAACCACTGGGAAATCTATTTCTCTGAGGCCTGAGGAATTCAGGAAGAAGTTCCTGCATCTTGAGCTGAATGAATGATTTTGAATACTACAATCCATGCTATTTTCAAATACATACTCCTCCAAGCTGTCCTGCTGTATTTTCTCCCCTTGCTCTTTAGCCAAGACCAGAAATGACTAGTTTTTTACCTGAGTTCTGAAGTATGTAACCCCAGCTGTCTATGTTAATGTTAAAGGGTTCACTTCAATGATTTTCACTGTGGTAACCTCCTACTGAGTACTGTAATGGCTCCAGGAAATTATAGGAACAAAAGATTGTTCTGTGCCCTTGTTTTCTAGACATCGCTCATAAGGAAAGAACCTTTACTTAGCCATGTAGATGAGAGAGGCCTTTCTGCCTGCAAAATAAATGTAATGATAATGTCTGAGGTTGGCAGACTGCTTCACCCTTTTCAAAGTGCGCTTTCCCACATACTTCCTCATATTAATACTTAACAAAACCCAACTGAAATATGTGTGGCAGTATCCTTAACCCTCTTTTTCAGGTGATGAGACAGGCACAAATAAGATGGAACTGGGGCAGAGTCACACTTCCATAGTTCACAGTCTAGTGTCCTTCCACAGCCTCTAGCCCAGCAGCAGCCCCTCGCTCCATGCTTCTGACCCCTGCCAGCGCCTTGTGTACTCCTCATCATTCAATGGGTGTTTAGTGCTGGTTCTGCCCTGCACTGAGCTAGGTGCTGAGCATAAGATGATGAATGTTTTACCCTGTAGGAACTCCCTCTAATGGGAGACAGACATGCAAACACTAGCAATGCAGAAGGGTCAGTGCTTATAATAAAACTATACAGTGCGGGAGAATATATGAAGAGAAGCTTGGCGGAGGGGCTATTCTGACATTCTAGATTTTTCCAGAATCTTGCAGGAGCAATAGAGAAGAGAAAGGGAAGAGGTGCTGGTTCTGATAGAGGGAACAGCTTGTCAGAAAGCATGGAGATAAGAATAGGTACAGCACTGGAGGAGGGAGTTGGGGACAGGAAAGCAAAAATAGATAAAGGGTAAAATATACAAATGGACAGAACAGTGAATTAGAAGTCAGCAGTAATCGGGTTCCTCTCGTCTCTCTGCCCCAAATTCTGTGACATGGGGCAAGTTTCATAATTTTTTTAAAAATTTTATTTATTTTTAGAGCAAAGGGAAGGGAGGGAGAAAGGTGGAGAGAGAAACATTGATGTGCAAGAGGAAACATCTATCGGTTGCTTTTTGCACGCCCCCAGCTGGGAACTCTGGCCTGCAACCCAAGCAGGTGCCCTGACCAGGAATCAAAACAGTGACCTTTTGGTTTGTGGGATGATACCCAACCCACTGAGCCACACCAGTCAGGGCTAGTGTCCCGATTTTTTAGGGAAAAGGGTTAGCCACATATCTCTGACATACTGTAACTGTGTGAACAACGATTCAGAAATAGGGTGTGAGGAGTGGTTTGCGATTCCAGAGGAGGGAAAGGCCTCTGTGAAGGACCACTGGAGCTGGGCCTTGAAGGGTTTCCACAGGTACAGATGAGGAAAAGGAGGTTTTTCCACTTTTTGTGATGCCTAATGCATTTCACTGTTTAAAAAGAAAAAGTTCCGTTTTCCCCACTGAAATGTTAATAATAGCTGTTTGAAGGGATACCAGCATGTCTTTTTCCAGCTCTGAATTACACATTCCCTGTTTTTAAGGAGTTCGAAGTCCAGTGTGGAAGAAAACATCAAACCCACGGAAAGGGGCTTTAGGGTTTGGAAGCCAGGGTGACGTCCCTTATCTCCTCTGCTTAAACCGGAACTGTCTGGGTCACAAAGAACATCCTCAGAGGAAATCCTGCTTTCCCACTTCCTGGTCAGAGACTGAACTCCAGGAAAAGGACAGATTAGGGGAGAGCCCTGTGTCCTGTCTCTTCACGGGAGGTCTGGGACCAGGAGGGCAAGAGGGACTAATTAAAACCATAATGGAAAAAATGATGTCAGGTATACAAGCTTCGGGGCCCTTAGAAATCGCTTGGCCTTCACTGTACAAATGAGAACACTGGGGCCCAAAGAAGAGGAGGGACTTGTTCACGATCACACAGCTTAGTAAGCACAGAGCTGGGACCGGAGCTTGGGACTCGAGCCTCCCAGAGCATGCTATCACATGGCGCAGTATTGGAGTCAGTAAGTTAGGTATCGAGCAATCAGACCCAGGCCTAGCCTGTTCCCCTTTGCACCATAAAGAAAAGACAGTGTGTGCACACACACACTTCTTGCTTTGCTTACGTTACTCCCTTTGCCTCCAAACCCTCCATAGGTTCAAAGCCTTGCATACCCTTCAAAACCTAGCTTAGAGTCCCCCCCACCCTAGACCCCTCCCCATCCTACCAGAAATCTCAGGGTCCTGTCATGGCAGCAATATTTTTCTCCTTCGACTTTCCATAACCCTCTCTTTGGACCTCATCTTGTCCTCCTACAGACATGATAACCAGTTTGTATGTGCTCATGTGTAGCCATGGCTGGAAGCTACTCAAGGGCAGGGAGTATGTGTGCTCCCCTTGTCCAATGAAGAGTCACAGGACAAGGTCTGGTGAATGTAGCCGCTATGTCTGAGGCCTCGTGCTAGACCCTGGGGAGCTTAAGGAAGGAAAGGAAGACACTGTTAACCCTGCCGTTGGAAACATGCATTTCTGCATGCTCAGACACACAGAAGCAAGGATCTGGCAGAAGTAACGCCTGCGTGGGTGTGGTCCGTAGGGTAATAATATTGGTGTAATAAAGTATAGTTTTAATTTGAACATTTCACCTGAAATGTCATATGGTGTGCTTGAGTGTGATACTGTTATGTTACAGAATTACATGCTTATGATTTTGTAATAAAAGTGTGTGATAAAAAGGGGCGTTATTTGTGCCAGACCCTGTGTGTGCAGAATCATGCTCATCTAGCATTTCCTAAAGTCCTGCTCAGAATCTCATTTAGACCCCACGGTGACCCTGTGAAGTAACAGGAGGAAATGTGCACTTTCACATGCAAACACCCTTGGAGAAGTACTCACAACCACAGAGAATCGGAACAAAAGCAGATGACAAGACCTGCAACTGATCCTGGCTCAGGACAATGGCATGAGGACCGGATGAGAGAAATGAAGATAAGATGATACTTTGAGATCTTTTTGAGTATTGGAAACAACCTGTTACGGAGCCAGTCGTTTGCCTGCTCTGCTGCATGGTGGATCATTAAGGTCATAGGGGAAAGCACTATTATATCTTTTATCCAATCGTTATAACAGCTCAGTGAAGTAATAACACTAGTTACATTCACTGAACACATCTGCTATGTTCTAAGCCCTGAATATTTGTTAACTTACTTATCCCCCATTTTATAGAATAGAAAACAGAAACAGAGAGGTTAAATAATTTTCCCCAAGGTCACAGAGCCAATATAAAGAACCAGGATTCACATGCTGGCGGTCTGGCTCCAGAGCCCTGCTGTTCACCTGAGCGTTATGTTGGGATCATCCCTGAGAGGAAATGGAGACTTAGTGGTAAAATGATGTGCCCTTGTGAGGATGTGGAGCATAGGTAGTTAGGGTTTGAACTCAGGTGTGTCTGGCTTCAGAATCCACGTTCTCTTCTCCTTTCTCTCCTGAGGGCCGAGGGTTGAAGTGAGTGTGTGTTTCAGTTCCCTAAAGCCCAAGGTATAACCTTGGTAAAGTGATACCAGGTCGTAGACATTGACTGGTTGGAAGGGAAGCAGGTATGTGGGCCAAAGCTGAGTTACTCCTGAGGAGTGACTTGCTCCAAACCTTGGAAATCACCCGAGAGGGACCTGCTCTGTGACTCTCTAAGCCCCCTGCCTGAGGTCCCCTCCCCACCCAACACAGAGAGTATCTGGACATAGGGAGATTCTACCACCCCCACCCTCATCAAGGCTGCATTTTCTGGGGGCTGCCCCAGAAAGGGGCTGCCACTCACAGCCTCTATAATAATGGAACCATTTCTCTCTCAGGGGTCTTACAGGATGCACTCACACCTTCTCTGTGGCTGGTTTCTAGGACCAGGAGAGCTGGCCAGTTCCACTTCCTCTAAGTTCATGGCCCAAATTCCTGCTAGGTGGTGTCCTTCTCCCTCAATTTCTTTCTCCAGGTCCATCTTTATCACTTTTCTTCAACATGTATTTATGGTGTTCCTGCTGTGTCTGTGCAGTAAGCCGGTCCCTGTCTGTTGGTGGGGTACTCCAACACCCAGACATGCGTGGTCAGCACCATGGTAGGGGGATGTTTAGTGGACACAGGTGGAGGAGTTGGAGGCAGGAACTTCTTTTCTGCTGGAAGTTCTCCATACTTGTGTCTTGTCTCTTTCACTGAGCATAATGTTTTTGAGGTTATTCTATATTCTTGCATGCATCAGTAGTGTGGTTCCTTTTTATTGCTGACTAGTATTCTAATGCATGAATGTATAACAATTTATCCATTTACCTATTGATGGGCATTTGGATTGTTTTTAGTTTTTAGCTATTATGAATGAAGCTGCTGTACATATTTGTTTACAAGAGTTCTTGTGGGTATTTTTCAATTCTCCCAAGTAAGTGTGTGTTTATAAACTGCATGTTGATAAGGAACTGCCAGAGTCCTTCCGAGTGGTTGAGTCATTTTTGCACTCCCTTCAACAACATAGGAGAATTCTGGTTGCTCCACATCTCACCAATATTCGGTGTTGTCAGTCTTTTAAGTTTTAAACATTTCGGTGGATGTGTCATAGTTATCACAGTTTTAGTTTGCATTTCCTAATGCAAGTTGGAGCACCCTTTTATGAGACTTTTGGCTATTCGTTTATCTCCTGTAGAGTCAAAAGGGATTCAAACCAGGACATATCACAGTGCCCGAGACTTTGAAATAGCTTTCCCAACATAGCAAGTATTTCAGTACAGCTCTGGCTGGTGTGGCTCAGTGAATTCAGTGCCCGCATGCCAACAAAAGGGTCACTGGTTTGATTCCCAGGCAGGGCACATGCCTGGGTCCCCTACTGAGGGCCAGGTCCACAGTAGGGGGTGTGCAAGAGGCAACCACACATTGATATTTCTCTCCCTCTCTTTCTTCCCCCCCTTTCCCCTTTCTTTAAAAAATAAATAAATAAAATCTTGAAAAAAAAAAATTTCAGTACAGCCATCAGGTATGGAGAGGACATTGGGTCCAAGCTGATGTGGGGGCCAATCAGCTGTGTGGCTTTGGGTGAGAAGAGCCTCTTTCCTCATCCCTAAGGTTGGGGTCACCCTAACAGCCTAACAGGGTTAGTGTGGAGGATGAAGTGCCAGAACAGAACTGGGGAAGGGGTAGGCGACACACAGGAAGTGCTCAGTACATACAGTCCTTTTCAGTGATTCAAGGTCCTGCCCACACGTATTTACATGTAGACAAGGGCCAGGGTCCTGTCTGGATAATGGCCAGGAACTGTTGGCCAGAAGGCTCGTTGCCACGCACACATTCTGTCCTTTTCTGACGGCTTCGGGAGCAAAACCACCGATGGCAGAGTAGACTGGGCTTCTCTGCTTGTGAGGACAGGTGAGCCTAGCCACTGCTGGCTCCATAAATCTGGGGAGCCGCTTCGGTCTTCTGTGGGCTTTAGGAAGAAGCATGGGTTAGGGAAGGGAAAGTGGCTTCAAAACACTGGGAAGCACAGAGCTCTTTCGATTATTTTCTTTTACTGGTTTTAGAGAGAAAGAGGAAGGAGAGAGAGAAATATCAGTCTGTTGTCCCACTTATGTGTGCACTCATTGGCTGATTCCCGTATGTGACCTGACCAGGGATTGAACCTGCAACTGCGGTGCATTCGGAAGACGCTCTAACCAACTGAGCCACCCGGCCAGGGCTGCACAGTGCTTTCTCAATACATTCAATTGTTTTACACTGGCCTTCGCTACAGACGAGGGTTATAAACTAGGGCGATGGTTCTCAGATTTTTGTGTGCAGCAGAAATCACCTGGCCCTGGCTGGCGTGGCTCAGTGGATTGAACGCCAGGCTGCAAACCAAAGGGTCACTGGTTCGATTCCCAGTCAGAGCACATACCTGGGTTGCAGGCCGGATTCCCTGGTGGGGGGCGCATGAGAGGCAACCACACATTGATGTTCCCCTTGTTCTCCCTCCCTTCTCCTCTCTAAAAACAAATAAATAAAATCTAAAAATTTCCCAAATCACCTGGACATCAGATTTCTGGGCCTGGCTCACAGAGTTTCTGATTTGCAGGACTGCATGAGCCTGAGGCTTGGCTTTTCTAACAACTTCCAGGTGAACTGACAGTCCCTTGGAGAAGCGCTGAATTGGAGGGAAGTCCTTTCTGTCTCTGAGAATCGCGATGGCAGTGCTGGGGTTTGGAAGCACAAACAGGACTCTCCTCAGATTTCAGGCTTAGAATTCTGAGCTCAGGCTCGCTTACTGATGGGACAAGATTTCTTCCAGGGCCAGGGGGATAGGGACCAAAATGGAGACAATAGTCACATGAAAGTGGGAGGGGAAAAACGACATCTCAAGTCAGAGATTTAACCATTAAAAATAACCCTGACACAGTGCCCATGATCACCTCCTGTCTGTAGATGAGGAAAGAGAAACGCAGAGATTAACTTTCCCAGAAACGCACAGCTGGCAAGTGGGGACGCAGGGGTGGGACTGGGCCTGCCTGGCCATGTCCTTGTCCTGCCGCCTGGCATAGCCAGGAGCCAGACTGCCCCAGGAATGAACTCTGGCCCCACCACTTAGCCCGCTGGCCCCTCAACCTCTCTGTGCTTCAGTGGGCTTCCTACAAAAGGGAGGTAACGATAGTCCCTGCTTCACTGAATTGTTGTTAGGATTAACGGAATTAATATTTATGAACTGGCTAGGTCAGTGCCTGGCACAGAGCACTGCCATATAAAGTACCCACCGAAAATAAAGCTGGCCGCCCACCAGAGCACACACGCACTGCACCCTTCCAGAGGACAAGCTCAGGGGAGAAAGCTCAGAGATCCACTATTTGGAGGTTTGTGAGCACCCAGCCCTGGGTGGGGGTGGGGAACAGGTCAGAGAGTGGTGACGATGTCTTAGACCCGAATCTCCGCTGTCTGTTCTCTCCAGGCTGTTCCCCTTCAGGACCGGACTCCAGACCAACCAGGCTGGGTCCCAACCTCCCCTCCCCCTTGATACCCCTAACCGAGCTGCTCCAGGTTTCCTGCCCGCCAAGGCCCCCGCTTGGGGGCGGGCGGAGGAGGGCTGGCATTTCCTGGCGGGGCCGCTAGCAGCGTCACCCGCTCCTGGACGCTGGGACAGCGCGCTGACCGACAGGCACCAGATGCTATTTTGGGCGGCGCCCGGCTCAGCTCCCAGTTTCCGTTTTTCCACCGTCCGTCGGAAACAGGGGAAGGGGAGGGTGTAGACGTCACGAGCCCCCAGCCCCAGGCAGAGGGAGGGCGTGGGGAGGGGGATGGCTGTGGGTTAGGACCAGCAGGCAAACAGGAACAGAGGGGGATGGTGCAGCAGGGGCGACCAAAGCCTGAGTCCCGTTTTCTTCCCCACAGCTCTTGGACAGGGTCATTGCCCTGTAAGATAAGACAACAGACTGCAGGTACCTCATAGGCAACTAAAGTCAGGGAATTCAAAACTAAGTGCAGAATCCTTCCCTATGTCCCTTGGCCTCCAGGCAACCATCCAAGGAAAGGAGAACCAGAACCCCTCCTCCCCCGGGGATTCCAGGAGCTCTCCTTCCCTATCACCCCCCAAATTCTTTCAAACCAGGTTTTCTATCCTAAATACATGTCGTCTTCATCTGCCTCTTGCCATCTCTTCTGCCAGCACCCCAGTCCACACTCCAGTCCCCCTTCCCTGGACAACTCCCATGGGCCTCAGAACTGGTCTCCCCACATCCTTCCCACCCCACAAACCTCTTCTTCACCTTACAGCCAAAGACATTCTAGAAATGCAAATCCGATCCTCTTTAGGACCTTATACCTACCCTCAAACCAAATAAATAAAATGGTTCTCTCAAAATCCTTTGAATTGTCCCCAGGCTTGCTCAAGCCTTACCGGATTCTTTCTGCTCCTTTCATGAACCTGAAGCCCTTCTGCTTTAGCCCTTGACCCACCTGGAAGGCTCTTGATGCTCACACTCTCCTACCCACCCTTCAGGTCCCACTCTTAGTTCTGAGTCCAGGCATCATTTCTCAGGGAAGCATTCCCTGGCTGGGCTCTCTGATATGGAAATGGCCACCCTCTTTTTTGCAGGGGCTCACAGACATGAAATAACTTGCCCAAAGGTGCCACAGCCATGGGTGGCAGAACAGGGCTCTCAGATTTACATGACTCCAACCCTTTCTACTGGGTTGGCCAAAAAGTCTGTATGTTTTTTTCTGTAAAATAAAAGTCACATTCTTTTTCACCAATAACTTTATTGATTTGGATATCTTAAGTATGTCAGCTATCTGCCACATGATATAATGTCAATTGTTCTCAATTAATGTTTCAATTTGATCACTATCAACTTTAGTCTACCCGACTGTGGAGCATCGTCCCTCAAGAAACCTCCAGCATGAAACTTCACAAGCCACTTTTGACACATTCAATCAGTCACAGCAGCTTCTCCATACTCTGCATAAACCTTCTCTTGCATTTAGGTGTGTTTTTACCTTTCTTAAAATAATAAAGTATAATATGCTGCAAATGTTGCTTATTTTCTTCCACCTTCAATATTAAAATGGCTACACAAGAACTCACCAATGTTGATCTTTTTTTAAAAAAATGCACACTGATATGACAGCTGTTGTAATACAATCCAACAAAATTGTTTCAAATGAAGTTAAAGACAATTAAGCACTACTAGACACATCTTATGGAAAAAAACAAATGAAGGTTTTGGCCAACCCAATGTGAAGTGATGCAGCCAAGCACAGGCAACGAAGACCTGAGGAGGGAGAGATGAAAGCCAGACCCTTGCAGGGAGGCGTCAGGCAGGAAGTGGCATACAGGGTGAATCTGGAAGGATGGATGTGAGAAGAGGAGGACAATAAGGTAGAAGAAGGACCAGCAGAAGCCAAGACATAAAGGAAGGAGGGTTAGGTTTCATAACAGTGAAAGAGGCAGGGCTGCAGCTATGGATGAGAGAAGTGGGGCTGAACATCTAGATCACAGAGGCCCCTCCTCAGGGTCCCCTCTCTGCAGCTGGTGTCGCTGGGCCAGGGCAGGCCTTGTGACATTACACTCTTTTTCTCAGGACATGGATGGCCCTTCTGGCATGGGATTCTGTAAACGTTACCTTTACCCACACGACACCCTGACTCCCACCAGGAGCACAAGAGGAACAGAGGGGGCAGACAGGCTGCACTGAGTGAACCGCATCTTCACAGAGAGCTGTCCGGGTGGCCAGGGGTGAGCCAGTGCTCAGACTGCAGCCACACTCTGGGCTCAGCCCTTGACTGGGACTCAGTGTGTGACCAGGCAAAGGCCTTTCCCCTAGTTTTCAGGTCCCAAAAGGAGCTCAAAACCAGAGATTCTGGAAGGAGAAAGCAGCCTGATATTGTGGGTTGAGCTGTAGATTAGGAACTGGATACTTGAGTCGGGGTCTTGGCTTTTCTGTCTAGGCCATTTTAAGTTTGGCCAAGTCTCTGTGCCTTAACTTCTTTCTCTGTAATAGTAGCCAGAACTCCCATACACATGTACATGATGTCATCTGGGCTCTAGGCTGGGTGAGATTGCATAGACTATTGTCCTCACCATCACCTTTCAAAGGTCATTTTATTTATTCCTTGCAACAACTCTGTGAGGTAGGAATCACCTCCTCATTTCACAGATGAAGAAACTGAGGTTCAGGGCTAAGGGACTTGTAAGATTGGAACCTGTGCTATTTTCACTCCACCATAAAAGAAAGAACCCAGACACCCTCTGGGGGCTCAGCCCCAGTCGCCTGCACCTCCCTGAACCCAGCTTTCTACCCCACAGTACAGATCTTGTTCCCTCCAATGAGTCAAGCCCAGATTCTTCCTCCACACCTAGGCTCTAGCTGCCCTTTTTCATCAGCTGGGCTCTGGAGAGGACTCTACATAATTAGCGTCAAACCCCTGCTCCACCACTCACTTAGATATGTTACATTGGGAAAATCACTTTTATTCTCTGTGCCTCAGTTTCCTCATCTGTAGATTGAGGATAAGAACAGCACCAGCCTCTTAGGATTCTTTATGAGAACCAAATGAGTTAATGTTTGTAGAGTACTTAGACCAGTGCTTCAGGAGCAAGATTAAAACGTTTAAAATGTGATGGGAGGAGGGATATTCCTGGGCTCTGGGCTCAGCAGAGAATGGACATTTTAATCTCTCCAGTGACACCAGTTCTGCCTCCACAGAGCCCCGGTGCGAGCTCAGTCTCTGCTATTCCAGGCAAGCGGGCTCAAAAGAGCGGGGGATGGGAGGTGGGATATCAGGGACCGGCTGCCCAGTGAAATCGGGGTGTCGAGGACACTGGAGAGGGAATAAAATGGGGCTGCAAGGAAGGGTGACGGTTTTGGTGTCCTGGGCGTCAGCGGCAGGGACAGCGTACTGGGAGGGGAATCGTTGAAGAAAGGCGTCTGGAAGGCCGAGGGAGGCATGAGGTGGTGGGGAGCCTGTTTTTTTCCAAGAGGCCTCACGGTCAGAAATGGGGCTGGACCCATCGGGTCCTAGACAGAGCGTCCGACTTTCTGCGAGGCGCACTCCGGAGCCGGTCCCAGCCCCACGCGACCAGTCCCCACTCCCTCCGGTGAAATTGCCAAATTAAAATGAATCATTTGGCCCATAATGGCCGAGGCGCTTATCGAGGGCGAGCGGACCCGCTGCAGTGCCTTATCTCCGCGGCGCACGCCGCCCCGGCGCGCCTCGGCCCATGCTAACGAGGCCTGGAACGTGAGCGGGATTAGAGCGAGTTAGTGCAGGAGCCCCGTGCGCGGCGCGCCCGCGGGCGGGAGGCGGGGGGCGGGGGAGGCCCGCGCACCGAGGACCAGGCCTCAACATGGCCACACGCGTCCCCCCGTAGCTGCAGAACGTGAGCATTCTGGCCTTTTCCTGCGGGGAAGCCACCTGCGGCCCCCCGGAGCCTCCCACCAATTTCCTCCCTCCGTTTTCTCTGCTCCCAGAAGAGCCCTTCGCTGCTTTTCCCTCGGTTTCTTTCGGTGGGGGGCACTTTCCACGGACGCCGTCGCGCTCGCCGCCGGCGCCCCTCCCGTCTCAGAGACTCTCTTCCTTCCTTCCCCTTTTTCCTTACGCAATATACAGAAACGCGCGAGGCGGTGGTTGGTTTTCATTCCTTCTTCGTGGTTGTGTGCGTGCGGTGGGGTTGCGAGAGTGCGTGTGTCGGCGGGGGCAGCGTTGACTTCTCCGAGGGTGGTGTTCTTGGCGATCGGTGGTGCGTCTGGGTGCGATGGTGTCTGCGCTGTTTGGGTGTGTAGATTTGGATTCTTGGTGGCTCCTCTGCGTTTTCATCGTTGTGTATAATTACGTTAGTTTGGCTTCTCGACATGGGTCTTGGTCTGCGTGTGGGCAGCGTGGCCTTTGAGAGTGTGTCTGGGTGGTTTCGTTGTTGTGTTGGGCGTGTGTGATCTCGACTAGGTGGGGTTGTGTGTCCAGGATCGATTGCGTGTGACTGATTTCGTTGTGTCGTGTTGGACCATGTACGGGGCCTGACCATGTTGGTCTGTGGGGCGGAGTGTGGTTGTGTTTCCCCTCCATGGGGCTGGACAGTGTGTGGTCCTGTCCCCTGGATTGTGTGGCTGTGTGCTTGTGTCCTTTAGAAGTGCATTTGCACATCGCCGGCCGGTAGCCGGGAGCGCGCGCGAGAGAGATGGAGGCGCTGGTTGAGGAGGCTGCACGGGAGCGCGGAGAAGGGTTTCACATTTTGTTCCAAATTACGATGTATTCGGAAGCCACTGTTGGCTTGGATGGACAGCCGGAGCCCGACCGGTGGCTGCTCTGTCCGGAGGCCAGTCTGTGCCTCGGTGTTTCAGGGATTTGCTAATAAATGGGAGGCTCTTCCAGGCTCCAAGCTGAGCAGCGCTCGCCGAGGCCCGCGCCTTCCAGCCAGTAGCCGCCGGCGTGGGTTTCCACCGCCCTCGGGCTTTTGTCCATTTCTGGTCAGTTTCGCGGGCACGACCACTGGGGTCCACGGTAGACGCCCGGAAAAGACAATGGGCACATTCTCCAAGCCTCGAGCCTCGGGTGGGGGCCCCCGGGATCATCTCCAAGGAACATTTTTCCACCCCTCCCCGGTAAGCGACATTTCCGTGAGGGTCGGGTCCCATCGCATCCGTGACCGGGGCCGGGCTCCGAGGGACGAGGTCAGTGTTGCCCTAGGACCGAAGGAAAGGGTTTCCTTTTCCAGTTATAGTGGTTCCTAATGTCATGGCCATTGTCTTATTAATTAAAATAATCGTCCAGAAGTAAAGCGGCTTTTTCCTTTTAGCTCCTTTGGATCTATAACAAAGCCGCGAGGCTCCCTCCCCCTCGCCCCCAGCAGCTCTCTGTTTTTTTTTAAGTTCCTGGATTTAGGGCTGGGGGAGAAAATGGAGAAACGACTGGTCACACAGCAAAAAACGAGTCCCGACGTCAGACACCGGGAATGAGTGGACTCCCCTCCTTCCCGCCCCTCTGCCGTGTGGGTTAGAAGAGAAAGGAAATCTCCCGCATTGGATGGAAACCTCGGGGAATAATTGCTCCTATATTTCCACCAGAATCGGGGCAAAAAGATGGAGACCTTTGCAATTAATCCAAAATTTCCACGAGTGATCATGGACTGGAAGATTTAAACAAAACACACTAAACAAAGCCTTCCGAAGGGGGTGGGGGGCAAATTAAATCTCGCTACCCCTGACTCTGGAAAGCAACGCTGGTTTGTTTCTGTCGTCCCGTTTGCCTCGTTTATCGCCGCGAGGAACCAGGAGAATTTTCCCCCTCCTTGCCGGCCTGAGCGCTGACAAATCGAAGTTCGTTGTGCAGAGACGGTTGAGGGGAGGCACTGGTTATCGACTTCCTTCCTTCCTTTTTTAAAAATTGAATTTATTGGGGTGGCATTGGTTAGTACAACCGCACAGGTTTCAAGTGCACGACTCCACACAAAACGTCATCCGCGCACTGCGTCGGACACTCATGTCCGAATTAGAGTCTTTTTCTGTCCTCGGTTCCTTTCTTTGCTTTCGTTCCTTCTTTCTTCCTTTTCTTCTTAATCAATAGGAAGAAAAGAAGGGTCCTGGACAGATCGAATACCACCCCCACCGCCCCCTCCTCTCGGATCCCTGAGGCCCCGACTCCATTCCAGCGGGAAATCCAGGCTTTGAGCTGGGTGCTGGTTTCGCTTTGGGCTGGAGGAGGGCAGGTGGGGGGCGTGGAGAGAATGGAGGGCTCAGAGGCTCTGCTCCACCGACCGGGGCCCGGAGGCTGGATTCCCCTTTTCTGACACACAGTCCGTCCCCCGCCGCCGCCCGACCCACGCGTGCCCCGGCCAGGCTGCTGGCGCCCGTGCGCGGTGGCCTCGGGTCCGGCCTGCCCGTCCCGGGCCAGCCTCGGAGACGCGCCGGCGCCGAGGACGCACGGCGGCCGCGCTGAGCCCGACGTCCCGGTCGGGGGGTCCGCAGACGTTCCGGGGGGACCGCGGCGGGGCTGCCGCTGCGGTTGGACTAAATGGTTGTCCCTGATTGGTCAGGTGCAGGGCTCTTTTTTACGGGCCGGGGGGAGGCTTCAAACACCTGCAGGCTGGGGGCGGAAAGCTGTCCGCGACTCCCCCGGGCCCGTTGGCGAGGACGTGAGGTAATTCCCAGCCATTGACCCCCATTTCTCTGTCTCCCTCCCTCTCGCCCTCCCTCTTTCTCTCCACCCCCATCTTTCCTGGAAACTCGATTTGGGCGCGGCAGACCGCCCAGGACCACACCGCGGCCTAACTGCGGTCTCTCAGCGACAGTGGGGGAGCAAGGACCCGCGTCCACCACCCGGACCTCGGCCCCTGGCCCTCCGGCCGCGGAGTGGAGATCCTGTTCAGAGGGGCCGGTCTCTCTAAATATGCCCCAGGTGAGTGTTGGGGGAACGCTATCTGTGGAAACTGTCCAGGAAGGCCTTGGGTTCCGGCCCGGGTGGGGGAGGCTCAGGACAGAGGACAGTCCAGTCTCAGGAGGGGGAGGGGGAGGACGAGTCGAGAGCTGGGTATCCGGGATCTGACACCGCCGCCGACTGTGCCCTCTGTGGCTTCCAGCAGGGCCCTTTCCTTCTTCGACTCTCGGTTAAAAACAAAACAAAACAAAACAAAGAGCTAGTTATTTATTATTTTGCTTTACACCTAATAAAACCAGAACCTTAGTCCCGCAGGGGGCTCCCATCGGCTCTGTGGACGTTGCCCAGGGCTCCTAACTTCGGGGGGCTGTATCCGGGTGGCGCGCAGCCTGCGCCAGAGGATCGGGCCGCAGGAAGAAGGGCCGCAGCCATCCTGGCTACAGCGGTCCTACCCCGGGTGGGCCCTGCCCGGGCTAAAGGCCTAGGGCGCGGCGCGCTGGGCTCCCCTGCACTCCCCTGGCAGCAGGGGAAAGTGGTTCTGTTCACCGGCGCTGCTGGTTCTCGGTCGCACTTGGGGCTCCCCCAGCGTGTCGTGCGGGTGTGGGTGCAGTGCGAGGTCTGGAAGCCGGGTCTAAGGCGGTGGCTGTAGCCCCAGGCACCCCGGGGCTCTTTTCATATAAGAAACTATCCGTTTCGGGATTGGGAGCTGCCTGACACCCGACGCCCCCCCCCCCCCACCAGCTCCCGGTCCTGGACTTGTTCAGGCCCCCAGAAACATTCTGGCGGCTGGCGACACAAGTGAAAATCCGGGCTGGGTGCCGCGAGCTGGGTCTTGGCTACACAAAGACAGACGAACTGTAATGGTCGAGCTCGCCAATGCCATTCAGTTTGAAGCCTTCTCTCCTTTCCCTCATCTTCCCCGAATGAAAACAAAAACAAAAATCTCTCAGCCTTTCTTTTTAGTGATCTTAAACGAAGCCAAGGGATACGGTTAGTTCCTGAAAACTGACAACCAAAGGTGCTTGTGAGTCCTCCGGGGGCATCCTCTGGAACGGGGGTCCCTGGCCTGGGTGACACCGGTTGCAGAAGAACCCGCTTGGTTTTCCTGAGTTCCGGGGAGGGCCAGGCAGGGAGTGGTCCACCACAGACCCTGGGGGCCAATCATAGGTTTCCCACAGGGAGCCTGGGAGATACAGATATTTATAGGTCTCTGGCAGAGCATTTGGGGCCACGGGCAACTCATATGGAATATGGACTCCCCTTACTCCTCCAGGATCCGCTCCTACGCTCAGTGGGGGAGCCCTGGAATTAATCAGAGGGTGTAGATGTGTCATAAGGAGAGCCTGAGCTCAGTCCGATTGCAGTGCACACCGTTTGTCACTTGGTTAGAAACTGGGGCTGAAGCACGTGTCGCTGGGCGCACCCCGCTTTGGGACAGTAAGGTAGGGAGCCAGCACCTTGGGGCTTGTGTGACTTGCTGCGGAATAGTATATTTCGGTGCATTTCACTGCTGCAGAGGAACCTGGAGGGCCTACAGGTATCCCTTGGGCACATTTCTAGTGGCTGCACTATCTCATCGGTCCCATTCTGTGGATGCAGATCTATTGTTTCTGCCATAATCATAAACTCGCTTCTAGTGAAGTGTCGTGGACCTGCTGCCTTTGCAGCTGGTCCACACCAGGTCTCAGTGAATTCTGTTGTTTCTGGGCCGGGCCTCAGGGTTGGCAGACCCAGGGAGGGAGCACAGCCTGAATGGTGATTCTCCATCGGCTTGTGTGTCTGGTGGCACTTGAGCTGAGCTTCAGAAGAGGTTTCAGAAGGTCCATCCAGTCTCCCTTCTCTTCCCGTGTGGGAGGACGGTGCCCAGGCCGACCTCAGTCTTGAGCAGTGCAGCAGCAGAATGGGAGCTCAATGGCTGCCGTGAGTGATTAGATGGACTCTGCTTGGGGTTGAATTGGATGTTCGTGTATTTATTTTCTGCTATAAAATACCCCAATTATATAATTCTGAAAACAGGAAACTTATTTTGAACATCGTATGAAGCCTGTCCAATTTGGTTTGTTTGTTTTTTAAATAAAACAACTTACAAGCATCCCCTACCTCTGGGCCCAGAGTCTCGTTTTTGTTTTGTTTTTGTGTTAGTTCTAGATGGGGCCTGGCTCCCCGGGCATTGAAGCGGGGTGATGGGAGAAACTGCTCGTGGGGCAGTGGAGCCTCTGTGGTCATCCTGGAGTGTGGTTGTGGAGGAGGGGAGTGCCCTTGGCTCTGGGGGTATATATGGGAGCACACATATGGAGGACAGTGTAGGCAGAGTGAGATCAGAGTTCTGCAAATCAGTGTGACTTTGGGCAAAGCAGTGGTCTCTGCGTGGCCCAGCCTTCAGGTCAATAATAATGTTTACTTGAGCTGTTGCACAGTGCTCTTAAATGCATAAGGAGGTATTTCCCAGAGGATGTCACCAAGGCAGGAAGGCGGTAGGGGAGTGCTGGCAGAGTGCAAGGGCCTTGATGACACCCCTGTCCACGTGGTGATGGGAGCCCAGACCCCAATAGCCTCAGGGGCACCCTTTGAATATTCAGGCTCCCTGCTGCCTCAGCCAGCTGTCCCTTCCAGACCCCACCTCACTTCTGAGTGCAGGTGAGCAGAGAGGGTGGAGCGTTCAGGGAAGCAGGGCCAGGATCTTTATCTTCCCTTCCAGATGTCTCATCTACAGTCCCGGTGGGAGTAAAGGATGCCTGGGGTTTTCAGCCGCTACACAGACTACAACGCGGATTTGCTTAGTGTAGACAGACACCCCAAAGGGGGTGAATATATGTTGAAAGGGGTGCCGGTTCCTTGGGATGATTCTCTGGCAGCTCCAGCAGAGTGAACCCCCGGCCCTATAGCTTCCATTCCTTAAACTCCCTACTTGCAACCCACCAGGTTTCTAGGCATATGTGTGGCGGTAGGCTGGAGGCGGCATCGCTGAGAGGTTCTTAAAGCACCCCACCTCCGCGGGACGGATTCCCCGCCAAAACCAAAAGAGGGGCGGGAGGAACTTGGTCGGGGATTTGTTCCCTCCTCTTCCCTTGCGGCTTGAGAAGGGGGACTGGGTGGTGGTGGTGACATTTCTCTCTCGCCTCTTTCTACATTTCCTTCCTGCTTTTTCCCTCTTCTGTTTGTCTTCCGATGCTGTATTCCTTTTCTTCCAATATATCTGTCGCCCTTCTCTTTCTGTCCTTTCGGCCCTCGGTCTCTGTCTGTCAGGCACCCGCCCCTCTTCTCCCAAACCAGAGTTCCCCCACCCGTCGCTCCCTCCCCAGCCCTGCCTGGTCTTTAGGCCCAGAGGGCCAGTGTGCCGATGTGGCTCTAAGTCTGTCGCCTTTACTCACGTCTCAGGGCGTGAGTTTCTCTTTCACGAAGGGGCTGAGTTCACCCCCTTACCCCACCCACGTCGGTGGACTGGGGCCGGTTTTTAGAGCGGGCGTCCGCTTGTTTGTCTGTCTGCCGGCAGGATGACGGAGCAGCCGCCGAGCGAGGCGGCACGCAGTGACCCCCCGCTAGAGGGACGGGAGGCGGCCGAGGCCCGCATGGCCCCCCCGCACCTGGTCCTGCTGAACGGCGTCGCCAAGGAGACGAGCCGCGCCACCCCAGCCGAGCCCCCGGTGATCGAGCTGGGAGCGCGCGGTGGCCCGGGGGGCGGCCCCGCGGGTGGGGGCGGCGCCGTGCGAGACTTAAAGGGCCGCGACGCCGCAGCGGCCGAAGCGCGCCATCGGGTGCCGACCACCGAGCTGTGCAGACCTCCTGGGCCAGCCCCGGCGCCGGCGCCCGCGCCCGCTCCCGCTCCGGCCCCGGCGGAGCTGACTGGGGACGGCCGGATGGTGCAGTTGAGCCCGCCCGCGCTGGCGGCCCCGGCCGCCCCCGGCCGTGCGCTGCTCTACAGCCTGAGCCAGCCGCTGGCGACACTCGGCAGGTAAGTGCCCCGAGGGAGGGCGCTGCGGGCAGGCGGCCACGGCCCGGGGGGCACCCCCGTCTGCTCTTCGTGGGATGCCTGACTGGAGCTCAAGAAGAGAGGGGGTGTTTCAAACTCATGGGCGTCAAAGACTAGAAGCTGGGGTCCCCGTCTGCAAGTGAGAAAGGAGCCCGCTGTGAGCGTGCATGTGGGAGCGCGTGCGTGAGCGTGCGGCAGATATGGGGTGCCTTGTGACTGCAGCGTGCCCCGGGGTGGGTAAGCCGAGAAGGGAGAGCGCAGGCATGTGGCTGTGTGTGAGCAGAAGCGGGGTGCGCTGTGTGGTTTCGGGGTAAGGGACGCCAGGAGGGAGACTCCTGAATGTGAGCACCAGACAAGAGTGTGTCTGAATGCGATCCACTGTGAAATCCTTCTGGAAGCTGCAGCCCTCTGGGGACAGGTAAGAAGAGATAGGGGTCTGAAGGTGGTTGGAAATGAGCCCCCTCTGCATCTAAAATCTTTGCTCCAGGGCCTGCCTTGGGAGTGGAACCTTTCTCTTCTCTCTAGCCCCTCTGTCCCTAGCTGTGGTCTCTGGCCCCAAGTTTTTCCATCCCTTGGTGTGAGGGTGTCCATTTCCCTGCCAAGGCCACTGAGATGGTAAAGAGATGGTGACAGGGTTGGGGTAGGGACAGGTGGATCAGGCAGGGATGCACATTGTGGGTCATTCAGTGAGTCTGCAGAAGACTCCAGGAAAAAGCTATAGAGAGCCCCAAATGGGTGATGGAGGTGGTGAGTCAGGGTTTCCTGTCTGTTGTCTGTCCACAGGCCCCATGGGACCAGGTGAAAATGGGGTGTTGGGGGAAGGGGACAGTGTGCCCTTTTGTGGTGCTGGAGTTGCACACCACCAAGTGAGAAGGTCATGTCTGCCTGTGTGAACACCTGTTTGAGAGTAGAGGTTGTAGGTTATGTGCTTGTATTGGGGAGGGGAGTATGTCTATCTGTGGGGTTTGTGTGTTCATGTTTGTGTTTGTTCCGTAAGTTCACTTCTGATTTTGTGTGTGTGTGTGTGTGTGTGTGTGTGTGTAGAGATGTGTGAGTATGTGACCCTACCACCACAGAGAGAGTGGGAGCATTCTGTGTATGCTTGTGTGTGTGTGTTTCATGCTCCTATCCCCAATTCAGGTGTGAAGGGACCAGGGCTGCACTTGTTTTTCCAGGGGTGGGAGGCTCAAGGGCATGCGGGAGGATTGCTAAGGAGCCTCTGCCTCACCTCCACACTACATGTGATCTTGTGACTTGCCTGCTCCTTCCCACAGTGGGTTCTTTGGGGAGCCAGATGCCTTCTCTATGTTTGCCACCAACAACCGAGTGAAGAGGAGACCCTCCCCTTATGAGATGGAGATTACTGATGGTGAGTCTCTCTGCACCCACCTTTCTTGTTTGCCCCTCATGCTGGTTAGAGCCCCCTGAAGGAGGGATTGTGGGGACTACACCTAGGTGTCTCACGTGGATGGGCAGGCTACCTTGGAACCCCAAATTGCTGGAAGTAGCCTTGTAACTGAATGGGGACTAAGGAAGAGGGGATGTGGGAGTGAAGATACATTGTGGCCTTTAGCCCAAACCTCTAAGGGTCTGTGGCAGTCCCCACTATAGCTCTATTCCTATGCTCAGCAAAGATCCTGGGGGAAGACAAAAACACAGGTTGCCCCTACACTAAGCACTAACCCTCAAGGATTCCCTGCACTTCTTTTTAAGACCTCTTTGGAGTCTGGAGTCTGCTCCTTGCCTGGAATTGCACCCTCATGGTGTAATTTCTTCTAAGTCCCTACATTGTGGGGCCTTCTTGTCCCTTGTTCCACACTCAGGACAGAGACCTGAAGTTCTCTTCCTGACATCATAGATTCTACACTGCCCCTTTACTTCCCCAGAAGGACTCCTAGCCCTGTTATTATGCACTGCCTGAGTAGTCTTTGGCCCTGAACTTGAGGGAAGAGGTTGAATGAGTGGACAATTTGAAGACTCCTTCCCTCTTCCCAAGGTTGACCTAATGTAGGAGATGGGGCCCAGCACCAGGAGAGCAGGAGAGCAAGCTCTTCAGAGCTGAGGGATGTGGAGGAAATCCCTGGAGCTCCCAGTGCTCAATCTGGCTGGGCCTGGTCTCCTGAAGGAATGACACTTGAGGCCTTGGAGCCAGGCTGGGATTCATGCAAGGGACAGGTGGGAGGGATGTGCATTGAGCCAGAGCTTCTGGAGGGGAGCTCTCTGTGGTCTTCTGGAGAGGAGAAGGGATGGAGTCTAGACAGGGAACAGACCTCAAAAGATCAAACCAGTGTGGGGCAACATGGGTGTAGGGCCAAGAGGGAAGGGTGATGGGGTGTCAGTGATGTTAGATTAGAGAGGGGAGGTGGGTGTACCAAACAGGAAGTAGGCAGGACCAGCCCTGAAGTTCCCCAGACAAGAGGTATTTTCTAGGAAGGGCAGAAGCGACAGAAATAGGCACAGAGGAAAGGAAGGAGATGGGAAGGGTGTAAGGGTTTGTGGGGAATGGAGGAGGGTTGGGAAAGCCATTACTCTGTGGCCACATAGTGTTACCAATATTTACTGAGTCATCTATTCAGTGGCCAGCCAGAGAGAGACAGAGGTCATGCAGGATGGACAGACTCAGACAAGAGGAAGGTGAGGAGAGGTAGGTAGTTCTCTGGGAAGGAGCTACAGAAGAATAGGCAGAAATGAGGGTGAAGGGGAGGGTGTGAGGGTGCAGGATAAGCCCATGGACTTTGAATCAGAAATTTAACCAGAAAGAGTGCGTAGTAGTGGAATTAATGCAAGGTCTAAAGTCGGGGTTTGATGTGGTTCCTGCTGCTGAACTTCTCTGGGCCTCGGTTTGCTCACCTGTGAGCTTCCTCACATCACTGAAAGTGTACGATGGGGTAACGTGTTCTTAGTGCCTGGCCCAGGGTAGGTGCTCCTTCTGGAGCCTGTCTAGCTCTAGCTGTGACAGCAGTCATAAAGCTCCCACCCTCCCCATGTAGGAACTCCCTCAAGGTCAGCTACTCTTAGTCACAGAGCAGGGGCTGGTCCTCGATAGTCACAGCTGAGGGACTCTCCATCATCTAGCCTGGAGGCAGAGAACAGCAAGTTATCTGAGGCACATGGGGTAGGACTGCTCAACAGGTGTGCTGTGTTTTTCTTAGCCTGGGTCTGGCCTTTGGCAAACAGTCAGCTCAGCTGGGGCCTGTTGGGGTTTGGAAGGACAGCTTCAGAGGCATTGTGGCAGGGGCCGAGTGATCTTTCCCGGGAAAACATGTGTGTGTGAGTGTACGTGCACACATGTAGGAGAGATGATCAAGCAGGAAGTGCTGGCACAGAGGAGCTGGGTCACAGACTGACCTTGGAGGCAAGGTCTTCTCTGTCCTGGCTCTCTTAGCTGTGGAATGAGCAGTGGATCTTAGGGGATGTCTTGGTTTCTCCTTTCTTCTTCTCCCCTACCCAAGTTTCCACGTTTTGAGGTCTGGCTCCAGGGGTCATAGGAAGAGAACACACAAATATGCCAGCGCTGGCAAGTCCTTCAGTGTGCAGAGCTGCCTGAAGACTGCTGGGAGCCCAGCTCTGTGATAGGGAGGGAAGCAGCCACCCCAGCCGGGAGCTCAGGAGCACTAGCAAGGCTCACCTCTGTCTTGCCTGGCTTTGGAAATCCCAGTCAGGCTTGGATATAACACAGTGCTTTACACTTCACACGTGCTAGATTTATGCACACTGGTGTCACTACTGCTGTGCAAGTCCTAGTACATGAACACTAGTGAACATTGATCCAGTCTGTAATCAGTGTACTGTAGACATGGGTAGACTGAGGCAGCCCTCAAATGCTTGCCTACAGCCTGAGGCCGAGCCTGCAGATGGCTGTCTTTCCACTCCTCTCCTGGGGGAGAGAGCCCACAGTGTAAGTCCTTTTCCCTTTGGTCTCCGCTCTCTCCTCCAGCCCCCCACCTGCCAGCATGATCAGTCAGCAAACATTTACTAAATCCTTACTTTGTGCTTTTCATCACCCTTTGATTCAAATAGAATCCTCACACCTTACTGCAGGGCCCAGTGGGATTGGACTGAGCCTTCTCTGATCTCACCCATACTAATCTGGCCAGGCTGGTTTCAGTTATTTTTCAGCTCAGGGCCTTTGCACATACCATTCCATCTTTCTGTGCCTGGCTGGCTCTTCTTCAGCCTTAAGTTCTTACCTTATAGATGTTACCTCCTCCAACAGGCCATCCTCAACCGACTCTGCTAAACATAGTAGTTCCTTTCCATCTTTTATTTGTTTGTTATCTGTTTGCTACTTGTTCACCATCTGCCATTCCCATTAAAACGTAAGGTCCAGGAGGGGAGCCACTCTGTCTGTTTTGTTCACCATTATTCCTTAGTGCCTGGTTGTTAGGAAATAACTGACGCACAGATAATAATAGCTAACATCGATTGTACGAATGTTTAATCTGAGACAGGCATTGTCCTAAGTTCTTTGCCTGTGTCAGTTGTTAGATCCAGGTGATAATCTTACACTTGAGTGACTAGTATTGTCTCCATTTTACAGATGATGAAGCTAAGGCAGAGAGCGTTTAAGTAAATTGCTCAAAGTCACTATCTAGTGAGTAGTAGTTAGGAATTAAACCCAGAAAATCTGGCTCCAGAGTTTATCTTCATAATTAATGCAATATGGCCTCTTGGTACAAGTGAGTTAGTAAGTGAATGAATGAATGAATGAATGATAAGCAGCCCTTGTCTTCAAATGTCTCATTGTCCAGAGAGAGAGAGAGAGAGAAGCATAGAAGCATACAGCGATGATCAAGGGTAATGGAGATTCAGGGATGTTAGGGCTGTGGCGGTTGGTTAGATCTCTTTGGAGCGAGTGAGAGGAGCCCTCAGAGAAGAGGAAACAGATGTACTGGGTTTTGAAGGATGAGTAGGAGTTTTCTAAGTAATTGGAAAGAAGTCATTCTTGGTTTCCCAAGTTTCCCAAAGGATGTTTTCCCCTCTTCCCTTCAGCAGAAGATCCTTGGGAGATTTCCAATCCATTCTCCTAACCCTGTCCCCATGCCCTCCAGGTCCCCATACCAAAGTTGTAAGACGCATCTTCACCAACAGCCGGGAGCGATGGCGGCAGCAGAATGTGAACGGGGCCTTTGCTGAGCTCCGCAAGCTGATCCCCACGCACCCTCCAGACAAGAAACTCAGCAAGAATGAGATCCTCCGCCTGGCCATGAAGTACATCAACTTCCTGGCCAAGCTGCTCAATGACCAGGAGGAGGAGGGCACCCAGCGGGCCAAGCCTGGCAAGGACCCCGTGGTGGGGGCGGGTGGAGGGGGTGGGGGAGGAGGGGGTGGTGCACCTCCAGATGACCTCCTGCAGGATGTGCTGTCCCCCAACTCCAGCTGTGGCAGCTCCCTGGATGGGGCAGCCAGCCCGGACAGCTACACAGAAGAGCCTGCACCCAAGCACACAGCCCGCAGCCTCCATCCTGCCATGCTGCCCGCCACTGATGGAGCCGGCCCTCGGTGATGGGTCTGGGGCTATCCTGGGCCAGCCAGGAAGGTGCCCTCAGGCCACTGGGACTGTGGGCTTCAGGGCAGGTGGGTGAAGATTGGGCAGCTCTGAAGTAGAGCAATGGACTTGATGAGCTTTCCTTGATGCCTGAACTTTGGGAAGCCCAAACTGCCCCTGGGGCTGGCTTTTTCATTTCCTGCCTCAGTAGGAGAACAGAAAAGTGGAGCAAAGTGGTAGGTACTTTTTATGAAGACAGCACGGTCTTCTCCCTTCCCCAAATCCTAAGACTTCTCAAGTAAGAGGCTTGAGCAGCACTGCTTTTGGCCTAGAGCTTGGCACCCCTGTCTTTCTTGAGACCTGGGATTGTCAGCTCTCACCTGAGGTATTCAGCAGCCTCTGCCTTGCCTTTAGCCCCTCCCAAGCTGGCTGGGTGGCTTTTGTGGCCACTCTGTCCAAATATATAGGTACCCAATAGCTGCCCATTTCTTGAGCCCCTTCTTCACCCAGGCCCATGTTGGTCCATCCAGCTGCTGCAGAGTCACAGCCTCGAGGTGCCTTCTTCAGGGCCTGGTTGAAGAAGACGGCCAGTGGACCATCTGCTCCTGACTAGCTGGGCCAGACGGTCAGAAAACCAAGTAGCCCTTACTTCTTGCCCTAGGGATTGAAGCTTTACTTTCTCCCCACTGAAACCTGCCTTCCCAATCCTTGTGGCTGTGGGGACCAAGTCTGCAGCTGTAAGCAAGCCCTTTGGGCTTTGTGTGACAGCAGAGAAAGGAAAAGTGATTAGATGAAATTGAGCAAGTGCTATTTGGGGCACTTGGGCTTCAAAGCCTGGTAGTGCCTCAGAGCTACCTGCCTCTGTTCGCAGCTACACATCCCTGTTCCTGCAGTGAGCAAATGCCAGTGTGCTGGTGGGCACGTGCTGAGACTGACAGTAGATGGGAGCCCCATCTGTGCATTTTCCAAGATGCTCAGAGGAACCTCCCTGCTGCAGGACGTCTGTTAGCTAATATCCCTGATTGGTGTTCTGAACTGAAATGAGTGCCCACTGTCCTAGGATTTCCTGGCATTTGGGGTGTTTTTTTTTCTGGCACTTGGGACTTTTTCTGACTTCAGTGATTGGTGGAATCTTTAGGTCTTGATATTACCTAGGATCCAGTCTCACTTCTAGGACACGGGGAATCCAGTCCAAAACCAGGCCTTAGCTGGGACTCAAACATACGCACATTCACTTAGCAGAATCTTCAACACCCCTCGACTGTGTAACTTTCAGTCATCATGGGTGTACATGGGAGGCTGGCTTAATGCAATATGAGTGCCCCCCTCCAAAAGTTGGACATGACGTTTTTGTAAATCAAATCTTTATCCTTCATCTTTTAAAGAAATACTACCACGAGTCTTTTTGTAAGTGAAGAATCCTTTTGTAGAGTGGACCACTGCCCCCTCCTTGACTTCCTGTGTCAGTCCAAGTGATGGGACGTGGTTTTCTTAAGGCGAGGCCTGCCTGTGACCTGCATTTCAAGCCCATGGAACAAACTGCGCACAAGACCTACATACCCGTCATCGTATCCTCAAGTCCCCCCAGCCGTTCCCCCACCAGGCTCTTCCTTTGAGGTCAGAGGGGAATGATCTGATGGCCCTGCCCTGCCCATGGCGGTGTGGAGGAACCAGCACTGCAGCTGTTGGAAAAGGTCCCACATGTTTTGGGTTTCAGCTCAGGGCTGGCCCTCACCGTGATGAGGCCTCAAGTGCAGCCTAGTACAGCCATATGATCCCTGCCCCGCCTCCCTCTCCTTTTAAGTTGTGAGGTCCAGAGCGTGGGGATGGGAGCACCATGGTTAACACTTATAGCACTCTCACTGTCCCATATCAGCCCCCCAAAAATCAAATTTTAGTGAATATTAGGAAGGGTTCCTTTCCGGTACTTGGAAGCTCCTGTGAGGAATCCCATCTGCCTAAAGACGGAGTACCTGTCCAAAGGCTGTGTGTGCTTCCCAGTGGATTACTCTGACTTGGGGCTGCAGTGTGGATGGGTGGATGGGTTTTAGGAGATGGATCACACATTCTACCAGGAGCTCAGCTCCTGGCTCCCTCTTCTCTCAGACTCTCAGTGTGGCCTGGACAAGTTGTCTCTTTAAGGGCCAATTTCTCATCCATACCCTGGCTTGCCCCTCTCCTAGGGCTCTGGTGGGGGCTGACTGGAACCGTGAAAGTAGAATTCTGAGACCGTAAAGAACCCCGTTGCCCTCAACAGCAATCCTACAGTAGGGTTTCCCACCCTGAGTCAGGAGCTAGACGGTGGGCCAGTCTACCTGACTGCTCAGCTTTGGGTAATTTAGGCTCTAAACCATTTTTGCCTGAGTTACTGTATCTAGGTTGTTCTCATTTCTTCATGATTGGCTTCATTTCTGTCTCATTCCAAAGCAAGGTACAGGCGCAAGGATGGATAAGAGATATGGGAACACGGGCAGAACATGCAAACATGAATGCAACTACCTACAGTGGGCCTGGATCGGGAGGCACAAAGCTCCAGACCTTTGTTAAGGACTAGAGAAGATCCGTATTGTATTTTCATTTCTAACCGGCATTCCCCATACCCTTCTGTTTCTTCTGCCTCCTCCTCACCCATGACGAAAGGGCAGTATTCCAAGAATAATATCTGCACTAAAGGGAAAACATGGAAAGGTAAAAAAACATGAGAACAAAAATGACTGGAGGGACTCCCATCTTTTAAGAAAAATTTATATTCTTTTATTTGTAGTGACAAATGACAAGATGGTACAACTTTTATCCTTTCCCAAAAACAAAACCAAGGGCACAGAGTCTGTAGTCAGTCGACAACTATCTCGGCCTTTGGGGGTGGTCTGGTCGTACTTGTGATGTCAATGGTACGTGGCCCCCTGCCGAAGGCTTGCCCCTGCCCATGTACATAGCACAGCACTCCTGTGGGCGGGCCCAGCACTTTCCGTCAATGTTGTACTGTACGTGATGAATTGATGAATTATGTTGGTCTCCGCATTTTTCTGCAGAAGAGGAGTAACCGCTCCAGGTACCTGACCTTTGTACAGCCCAGAGGCCAACACTGTGGGCGTGTGACTCTTTAGTGACAAAACCCATATGGTGATGATGTGTGTATATATATAAGGATATATTGGGAAGATTTCTAAATAAAAGTTTTACAAAGGGTGCTGGACTTTGTGCTTGCATGTTGTACCCATAGGCCTGAGAATTGGGACATGAAAAGGAAAGGCGTGGCAAGAACCTGTCTCCCCTGAAATGGGGGCCTTCAGGACTCAGCTGTCCTCTGAGGGGGAATCCCACCCTTCCCTCAGGCTTCCCCAGTAGGGTTTCCATTTTTTTCCCTCCTCCAGGCCTCACAGAGGGGGCATCTTCTCAGTATTGTGTACCAACACTTTCCAGTCAGGCCTGGCCCACAGGTATGGTTCAGCTCCCATGGTTGGGCAGGTGCTTTATAAAGACAATTAAGTTTTTAGAGCGAGAGGATGGGAAGGAGAAAGAGAGGGAGAGAAACGTCTATGTGAGAGAGAAACATTGACAGTTGCCTCCATATGCATCCCAGCCTGAGACCCAACCCTCAGCCTAGGCATGTGCCCTGACCAGGAATCAAAACTGCGACCTTTCGCTTTGAAGGACGATGCCCAACCAAATGAGCCACACGGTCAGGGTGGCAGGTGCTTTATCATAGGCTCATGACAGATTAAGTCCTCACCAAAGGAGGCTCCCAGGTTCCCCGATGACTAAGTCGAGGCTGCAGCTCTTATTTCTGGCTCTTGATGACTGGGGAGTGCAGGGCCCATGTGGCACTTAAGAGTGGAGGCTGAGGCTTTGGGGTTAGCGAATAGAGACTTAGGAATGGGGATGCCATTCAGAGGTGGGGCCCTGGGTTCTGAGGAGGCCTCTGCATGGGGACTGCTGGGTCTTGGAACTTTAGGGTCCACAGTAGGTCAGGCAGGCATTTCCAATGGAGTACCAATCCTTCTTGAGTTCGTTTAACAAATATTTATTGAGCACTTCCAATGAACTGGGTATTGTTCTAGCTACTGGGGATCCAGCCATGAAGAAAAAAAAAAAGCCCTGTCCTGTGTTACTTAAATTCTAGTAGGGAGACAGTAAACACAGACACACACAACCATCACAAATGTGTTGATCATATGGTAACTTGGAAGGCAATTAGTATAAAGGAAAAAAGATGTGCCAAGAAGGGAAGTCCAGGTGCCCACAGCTAATGCTGGCTCCCCTTGGGTGGCTTATCTCATCTCACCAGGTTTGGATCATGACTGTCCTGTCCTGGGTGTTTCCAACTGTAGCTATGGGGGTAAAAGCATGACAGTGCTTGGGATCATGCTCTGGCCTGTAGGGGAGCTCTTTGGCTTTTGGAAGACTGTGTGTCTCTCCCTAGCCCAGTGTCAGGAGGTCCCTGTGCAGGTAGGATGGTGAGACGTAGCTCTGGGGCAGGGCGATCAGTGGGGTCTTGGTGGTGACAGTGGTGGGTAGGTCCTAGACCCAGGGCCTGACCTGTGCTCACAAGCCGGAGGAGCAGCATGACAAAAGGATGAGAGACAGAGACAGAGAGAGGAGGCTAACACAGCAGCCAGAGAGGCTGGAGAACACTGGGAGAGCGTGGCGTTTCAGAGGCGAAAGCAAAGGTGGGGTTAGCCAAACCCAGTGCCTCTGAGAGGTCCAAAAATATAAGGCCCAACATGTGGACTGGATTTGGCAATGTGGAGGTCACCGATGACTCTGGTGAGAGCAGTGTCAGGGAGACATAGAGGCAGCAGCCTGACTTGTCATAGATGGAGAATGGAAAGGAGGAGCATCCATTTCAGAGGTCCTTTCCCAGGAGTAGGTGAGGCTCTCCATATGCAGAGAGGTCAGGAGGAGCCCATCAGCTCTGTGGTACCAAGGCAGAGACTCTAAGGCTATCAAATGTCCAGGCTGCCCAGGGCCTGGGGATCATCTGGGCTAGTCTCCTTATCTGCAGATGAGGAGACAGAGGCCCAGAGAGCAAAGGAGTCTTTCCAGGGCCACATGTCCCATAAACAATGACAGCAGTGGCAGGCAGGGCAGAACCAGGCTTCCTGTCTCCCAGGACAACCTGCACCCACCACAGGGAAGGGACCACACCCTGGGACCTTGCCTGAATGGCCTGCTGATCTTTCCAGCCTCACTCTCACCACCTGCCCTTCGTTCTCTGTGCTCCTCTTGCACTATCTGTTCTGGTCCAGGCTGCATGCTTTTCTTTTTATAACTGTCCAGTTCTTGCACTTTTTGTTTTTATCCATCCTCCTTGCATTTGGTTAACTTGTCCTCAGCATCCAGGAGACTTTGTGGGGTCAGTCACCTCCTTTTTGTCCCCACAGGCTTTCCTTCATTCTGTGCTGTCTACTGCTTGTCCACTTGGCTGCTTCCTGATTCAAACATGAGCTCCTTGAGAACAAAACCATGTCTGATTTGTCTCACCCCATGTCAGACCTGGCCCAGGTCACTTTCAACATTTGTTGAATGAAAAGTTTCCCCTGTATAGAATATTCTAGCTTTGTTTTGAGGGCAGTATGGAATGAGAGGGTGGAGGGGAGATGGATGGGTGGGAGGCAGGGTCATTTCTATAAAATGCCCGCTCTAGACCTCCACCTAACCATGGTCCTGAGCTGGTAAGGGGCAAGTGACAGCGCTTCCCCTTGGAGTGGCAGAGGGCCTTGGGCTGCTTTTGTTGGCAGGGGGATTAGGGAAGCAGGGTATGAGCTTTCCCAGGCTAGACACCAGCAGTCTGGTTATCATACTGGACCTGGATGGAGTAAGGTGGGGGTGATGAAGATGAGGAGGCTGTGCATCTGGTCTGCTTGTGCTGCCCAGTGTCTCCTTCCTACTTATAAAACAACGAACTGTTCCCCAGCACCCAGCATACCCCCTGCCCCTGTGGCCCATGTGAGCCAGGCAAGCACGTCTGACCAGCCTGCAGGGAATAGGCCATGGTGCTGGGCACAGTGTCTAGCAGCAGAGTCTTGGTCATCATGAGTCATAATAAGGAAAGGAGTAAGTCAAGATCATGTAGGGCACCCCTCCATTGTCCAGAGGAAGAAATGAGGCCTAATGAGGGGATAGGGCTTCACCAAGGGACCCAGGATTTGACTTCTGGTCTGAGCCCAAAGCCAGTGCTCATTGTCCCTCAAGAGAAGAAGAAGAAACAGCCAGTGGGGAGTTAATACTCTTATAGCAGATAGCCCTGCACTCTACAATGGGGGAGATGGCAGCTCAGCTTGTCCAGTCATCTGCTCAGGGCCACGGGCAATCCTCATGGGCTCTGGAGAGCTTGCCTACATCAAGAGGTTCAGCTTGAAGACAGACTCCTGAGCAGTGAGGACAGTCAGCTCTGGGAGGGAAATGCCAGAGCACAGCTAGGATTGAGCAGGAAAGGCAGCTGGGCCACAGAAAGATCCAAGCCTTTGGGATCAGGCTTACCTGGGTTTAAGATGCAGAGCTGCCACTTACTGTACTTGCTGTGTGACTTTGGGTAAATCATTGAATCTCTCTGAGCTCCAATCTCCTTGTCTGTTAAATGAAGATATTAACACTCATCTTTCAAGGCTGTCATGGTCTTTCAAAATAATATATGTTAAGTTGTTGTGTTCTGTAGAAAGCAGCCTCATTAAACCCCATGGCTGGCATGGGGTTGGGGTAAGGCTGCACTTGGGAATGGCAGAATAAAGAAAAAGCATAAAGGGAGAAGTGGGAACATTAATTGTTCACCGCAGCAGGGATTCCTCTGGACTTGCCCCATGCTGGACAAAGCTGGGGAGCCAGCAAGGGACCTTTCCTTGTCCCTGTCCCTAGAGGGCTCACAAGCTGCGTGGAAGTGGGGTGTAAGGGACAGATGCAGAGCATTACAACCCTGGAGGCAAGTGCTGTGAGAGAGAGACACACACACAGTGGCTACAGGAGATGGGCTCTGGGAGTGGAGGCCCAGAGTAAATGTTTCCTGAATTGAAGGAGCCTGAGGAGGATGCTGGGGAAGGCTTCCTGGAGGAGGTGCTATTTCCTTTCTTCCAGGAGTCTTTGCAGTGAGGCACAGCCTGACCTGAGCCCCAGCATCTTCTCTCAGTGGCAGATTCAAGCTGCTCCAGGGATACTGTTCTTTCCTCCTGGGTACCCTACTCCTGTCCTAGCTACCTAGGGTCGGGTAGGACTGGGCTGCTGGAGCTGCCCAGTGCCCACTGTGTCATTCTCTTTGGCTCCTCCTTGCTCTCCCCCTCATTTGGTCCGAGCCCTGCCTCCCTCCGCAGCTCCTGGCCTTCTCTGTCCACACAATAACAGGATGTGATCCGTTCGAAGAGAGGAAGTGGGGAGGACGGGCCGTGCTGATAATGCATTTCTGACTCTCCACACCTCGCCTCCCCTTTGGACTAGCCCCCAAGCCTGCTTCCTCCCCAAGGCCATGCCAGACTGCTGTCTGGGTTTGGGAAGGATGAATTTAGGGTCTTCAGGCTGCCCTCAGGCCTGTGTAAGCCCACAGAAAGAAACACACTAGCCCTTTGCAGGACCTGCCCTCCTGGCTCTGGCTTTGCTGCCTGGAGACAATTGTCTGAGACACAGACTCAGAGAAGCTTGCCTGACAAGCTCTGGGCTCTACAAAGTATTTTCTTGAGCTGCTGGAGCCTGAGGATGGCAAGTGGGACCCTCAGCCTCCACACCAGCAGGGCTCCACCTACCCTCCTCTTTCCCCAAGTCCAAGCAGACCTGCTCCAAGGCAGTAGGGAGACAATCAATCAAGAGGTCCGCGTCAAGTATTGACTATGCTCTGCCTTGCACAGGGTGAGCAATGGGCTGCACAGATGGGAAAACTGAGACTCCAAGAAGCAAAGGGACTTGTCTACACTCAGCATAAACTAAGAGCTAAGCTGGGGCTAGAACTTAGGCCTCCTGATTTCCAAACTGGCATTCTCTAGACAGCACTGTCCAATAGAACTTTCTGTGGTGAAGGACATGGGCTATATTTGCCCTGCCCAGTGTGGTAGGCACTAACCGCAGGCGGTTACTGAGCATCTGAAAAGTGGCTACTGCCACTGAAGAATTGAACTTTTCCTTTTGTTTAATTTGAACTAATGGAAATGTAGACCTATTAAAGTGCCACTTTCCCCCGGAAGAGTAAAGTGGATGGAGACTGATCTGTCGGAGTGAAGAGATGTTACGTGGATGCTCGGTGAAGAGCGGCGTATGGCAGAACCAGACCGAAGGCTCCAGATCCCAGACCCAGGAAGCTTTGGAAGGGGATGTGGGCCACCACAGGTCAGCCTCACTGTACTCAGTGTCTACAGCTTATCCCCAAGGGCTGTGCTTTCAGTCTGCTGTCTTACCTTCTGCATCTCCCAAGAACCCAGTGGGAGGGGACAGCCCCTCCCATTCTACAGGTGAGGAAACACTGAGGTCAGAGACAGTGAGTGGTTTGCCCAAGATCAAGTGGGAGCCAGCTCTCTCACCCCATAGCAGGTGGAGCCCTGAACATGGCCAGGATCACTGCAGAGAAGGACCCCACAACCCCAGCCCTTCGGAGGGGACCATTCTGAGGGAAAATCAGAGGAGGGTCCCCCACATGTTGCGGGAGGGAGGTTTGGCTGTTTGTTATTTTGTATTCCCTGATTCTTGGACAAGACAATCCCTCCTGACTCAGTCTAACATCCAAATGAGAATCTTAAGATAACATCCCTTCCTCCTGCCCGGTCTCCACCCCTTTGTCATCCTACAATCAAGCCCCCTCCCCTTCCAGACCCCTGTCTTTCTGAGACCCAGTGGAGCGACGGGACCAGGGTGGAAAACCTTTTCCCATCCCACGCCTTGTGACAGCTCAGCCAGCTGAGACCCTTCGAGCCCAGGGTCCTCAACCCTTCCCAGCTCACCCTCTGCAGCCTGGGACCTGTGGTGCTCCTGGGTCCCAGGCTCTGAGGATCTCCGGGGGCCAGGCCTTCTGCCCTCTGGCTGTTCCCACACAGGCTGGCCAGGGCTCCTGCTTGGAGTGCTCCGCCCCTCTCTCCAGCTGTCCCCTGGGAGCTGGTATTCAATGGGCTATCAGGCTTCCTCATCACTCCCACGCCCCCTCTCCATTACCCCTGAATAGGTGGGATGCAGACAGACAGAGGCATTTCCAACCCCAAGTCCCCAGGCAATCTCTCCCAGGATGTCCTGGGACCTCAGCTCTGATGTGCTACCTGCCTTACTGTGCTTGGGATGAAGTCTTGGGAGGCTGCGATTCTGTTGTTTGGCAAAGGCGTATTCTAAAGCAGCAGTCTAAAGGAGGTCCCAACACGCTGTGATTGCCCTGACCGATGATGTCTATGGTACTAAGATTTGATTCTGTGGGTCTAATGACAGGGGAAAGTTGAGGTCTCTAAGACCCGCAGATGGTATCACCCTAGGAGCCTTCTTGTCTTTCGGGCATTGGAGCTTTTCCACCTCCCGTTGGCTTTGCTGCCTGTAGCAGACGGTGCGGCAATGTAAGGCTTATGGGGCAGGCAGGACAGGGTGGTGGTTGCCTTGCTTGGTTATTTTTGGGGGGAGGAGGGCAGGGTTGGCCACAGGACCCTTCAGGGCCCACATCTGCTCATTTGGGGCTCTGCCAAAGCTGGGCTGGCCTGTCCAGTTGCCGGGCTGCAGTGAGTCTGGAAGCCTGGCTGGCAGTGTTTCTGTGTGATGCTAATGAGGGCAGTGGCGGGCAAGGAGGGGGAGGCAATGCTTTTGTCCTGCACTTGTCCTTGCTGGAGGGTCCTCAGAGAGACAAGGGGCCCTCCTCAGATCCAAGTGGCCATGATTAGCCTGCCATCACTCACTGTGTTGGCTCTCAGTGCTCTGGGGGTGTGGACAGAGACCGGGGAGGGAAGGAGGAACAAGAGTGGTCCTATGCCTTTCCCTGTGTTTTCCAGGGAGCATCTTTAAAAAAATCACACTAGTTTAAAGTTGAAGTGAAAAATGCTGCCCTCATCTCCTTCCAACGTCTTCTCTTAAGGGGCTGCTGAGCTCCCCAAAATGTTCCACATCCATCACCTCTTACTTTCTCACCTCTAACCTTTGTATACGAGGACCCTTCCCTGCTACCTCCCACCACAGTAAGCGCTCTCTGTGTCAAGCTCTGTCTCAGATGCTGCATGACCTGGCTCCTCCCATGGGCAGTGGTCTCTCCTACTTCTGAACTCACAGAGCCCCTTGGACCACATCTGGCTGTTGCTCACCACCTGCCCATAATTGAGTCCTGACCTCACCTCCTGTTTTTCTGTGAGCTGGTCGATGCTGGCTGGGACAGTGTGTCATGCACTGGCCACTCACTGGTGGCTCTTGGTTAACTGAGAGGGTCTTGGTTAACTTTTGAGCTATTTAAGAGAACTCGTAAATATCTGGAAGAGACATGATTTTGCCTTTTTATGCATATTTATTATTTTTTAAAGATTTTATTTATTTTGTTTTAGGGAAAAGGGAAGGGAAGGAGAAAGAGAGACAGAGAAACATCGACGTGCAAGAGATACATCGAGCAATTGCCTCTCGCACGCCCACAGCTGGGGACCTGGCCCACAACCAGGCATGTGCCCAGATTGGGAATCGAACCGGCAACCCTTTGGTTTGCAGGCTGGCGCTCAATCCACTGAGCCACACCAGCCAGGGCTGCACATTTATTTTGTTTCATTTTAAATTATGAGTTTTGTCCTTCTCCCGACAAAGATTCCTTGTTATAGAAATTCTGGAAAGAACAGAAGAAAAAGAAACAAACAAACAAACAAAAATCACAAACTCAGCCCAGTTCATCCATGAACTTTTTTTTGTTTTTGGTTCATTTAGAAAAAATGTGCATATTTTGCTCCAATTGTGAAATTGTTTGTATTTTGCTTAACTTTCACCTGTGGCTCTAGCCTTTTAAAGTCATTTTCATTTTGAAGGTCAAAGTCTGACCTTTCAAGCAAAAGCTTCAAGGTGAAATGGTCACATAGTTTGGGTGTGGCTTCTTGACTGAGTTTGGGGCAGCGGTGAACATATTGGCCAATGCATGGCCTGTAATGCCCCTCGCCGTCCTGCTGGGGCTTCTGCTCTGGAAAAGGATTGGTCTGGGACAGGACAGTGCGGCTCAAACCTGTGATGCCCTGTTTAGATCTAAAGAGCAATTAGGTATATAATTATAATAATTATATATATAATAAAGCCTGATAGCCCATTGAATACACTTAGCAGGTATCCACAGCTTCAAGGCATTTAGATACATTGTTCTCCTGCCAATTCGGTGCAGCTTTGCTGGAAACAGAGGCTTAGGGAAGTGAAGAGACTTGCTCAGCTCACACAGCTAGTGGTGGGTGAGGGTCCTGACCCCAGATCACTCCTTCTGGGCCCCAGGAACTGTAGCATTGAGACCATGCACCCCTCCCCTGCCCTTGCTGTGCTCTACCCCGCTCTGCCAGCTCGTAGCTCCTCCTTGCACACCTCTGGTGGTGGGGAGCTCACCATCTTTCAGGGGAGTCTCTGGCATCACTAGACAGGCATTTCTCTCACTAACCTAATCCAGCCTCTCTGTGACTCCTCTCATCTTCCCCAGCTCTGTGCTCAGAGGACACAGAGCACAATTTCCGTCTCTGATCTGGGACTGTCCAGTGGATATTTGGGGACAGAGACCCTCCTGAGGCAGTTCCTTTTCAGGCTGCAAATATCAGCTTCTCCAAATATTTAAGAGACTAATGGCAAAATTAGTAATAAGGGAAGGAACCAGTTTTAGTTAGGATAAAATGAAATCAGTTACATGACTCCAAAGGCCCTGAGATGTGAGGTATGCCTGCGGCTTGTAGTTTGGCCATGTGTGGTGTGAAGGTTGTTTGTGTCGCTTTTCTATCCTCTCTTCTGCTCAGATGGAGATGCACTCCCAGCCCTTTAAACAGGTGTTTCTTAGGGCTGGGCCCTGGCCCAACTCCTCATCCTTCCCTTGCCTGGGCCATATCATCCCTGTCTTCAGTCACCAGCCACAGCCTGCTGAGCCCTAAGCCCCTCTTTCCAACTCAGATGTCTCCCGCGATCACTGGACAGACACGCCAAGCTGTGTCTGCGAACTGCCCTGGAACCCAGCGCTGGGCTCATTGCTCATTGTGCGTCTCCTCCACTAACTGACAGGTGAGTGCCCCGGGCGGGGCTGCAGAGCGATAGTGCTTTGAACGGCGCTGGGCCCAGAACAGACACTTCGGAAAGTTTTGTTAAGCGAATAATGTGCGTTCTCTCCTCCCCCCACCCTCCCCAACCTGCTGCTCTTCTAGAACTCTCCAGTTTAAAAAAGATCACCAACATCCAAGTGTTGTTCAAGGCAGGGAACTAGATAGCACCTTGACTCTACTGCCCTGAATACCTTGCTCCCCACATCCTTAGCCTGCCCATTATACCCCTTAAATTGCTCTTTGATCTTCCCACTTCTCTCTATGCACGTAGTCACAGCCACACCATCTCTCTCCTGGGCCCCCTCCACACCCCCGCACTCCCTGCCACCCAAAACAGCCCACTCAGTGCTCACTGTCTTGTCTAATCCATTCAAGCTATGGTTGGGGAGAGCTCGCTGAAATGCTAGGTTGCCCACATCACATCCTGGCCTAAAACCCTCTGATGGTGCCGCATCATCTGTAAGGCAAAGTTCAAACCTCTTCACTGGTCCTGCAAGGCCTTTAGGACACTGTCCAACCATCCTCTGCTCCCCAGCCAGGTAGATCGCCCTGCCTGTACTCCTTCCCATCCACCCTTCCCCAAACCCAGCGCTGCAGACCTGTCTGTGTCCTGGGGGAGCTCCCCGCTCCTGCCCAACTTCTCCCAAATGCACCTGTCCAACCTGGGCCTCACCTCTTAGTTCCAGACTCACACATACATCTCCAAACCAAACTCGTGACTCCTGCCCCTCCTGCATACCTAGGCCTGGTCCTTCCCGAAGCTTCCCTATCTCAGTCTATTCTAGCCGAACAGATTCGAAACCTTGAAACCGCCCTTGGCTTCTCTCTTTCTCTCACCTTGCAAATTATATTGGCTTCACTCTCAAAGTCCATCTCCTCTCCTGCCCTCTTCCTTCAGCCTCACTGCCTCAGGGTCTTTGCACTTGCTGTTTGTTCTCCTTGACCGTGAGACCCCAGGATCCTCTCCTCTGGCCCAGCCGAGCTTCCTCACTTCCAGCGCTCTGCTCAGATGTCGCCTCTCAGAGGAGCATTGCTGATGAATGGGTACAAAGCAGTGCCCCTGCCCTGCCAGTGCCCCATTCTCCTGATCCTGTTCTGTCTTTCCCCTATCGCCATGTGGCCTACTTTATCTATTTGTGTCTCCGGTTGGCCCCTCCAGGGTGTAAACTCTGTGCAGTAAGGACTTTGTTTTGTTTATCATTGTATTCATAGATTTGTTATATGAATGAATGAAGGAACTTTATTTGGTTTTTATTTACTTTTAGAATCAGGGGAAGGGAGGGAGAAAGAGAGAGAGGGAAACATCAGTTGGTTGCCCCTCACACATCCCCAACTGCGGGCCTGGCCTGCATGCAACCCAGGCACGGGCCCTGACTGGGTATCGAACCTGGGACCTTTTGGTTTGCAGGCCAGTGCTCAATCCACTGAGCCACACCAGCTGGGCATGAATGAATAAACGTTAGACTTACTACTACCTTTTTTTTATTTCTTAGACTAAATGACATCTTCATTTATATAATTTTAGCACCCTTTTATCTCCTTTGAAACATTTGGTGCAACTGAAATTAGAAAATTGTACAATGTAAGCTCTGTCTTCGTCACTACGTATTTCAAGACCTGTGTCAGACACTAAACATGTGTTGAATGAATCAATGAAAGCAAGCCAGAGCGCTGTCTGGGAAACTGACCAACAAGCAGGTGCTTGACAGAGGGACTGAGCCCTGGGCTAGACATAGGGATGCCTGGGGTTTAGCCCTACCTCTCCTACTAACTTACTGTCTGACCTTCAGTCAGTGACTGTCTCTTCCCGGGTCACAATTTCCCCAGCTGAAAAATGAGGAGCAAGATCGCACTACTCAGGATGAGCCATTAGGCCAGGAGAGACTGTGATTCCAGAAACCAGCACCTCAGCTTGGTGCCGCTGCAGGCCTGTGGCCTTGGGCAGGACAGCAGGGCTGTGCTGAACCACCAGGTAAAGATTTGGCCTTGGGACCTCTGCTGGCAGGCCGCGCTCTGGGCACAAGGCCAGCCCTTGAGTTTCTTGGCTGAGTGAGTGGGCAGCAGGAAGAGGTGATTGATCTCCCCTGCTGGGCGGTCCTGGCCATAAATCTCACTGGTCCAGAGGAGTTGCCTAGGGCCCAGGAGTCACAGCCAGTACATTCCTTGGCTTGGCTGGCTCTGAGGGGTGCTTTCTGCCTCTTCCAGCTCTTAGGCACTGGGCCTTCTTTAATGGTGAGCACCCATTTGATCTGATCATGGCTCCCAGCCTCTGTCCTAGAAAACTTCTGTCTAGAGAGTGTCGATCTTTCTCCAGGTCTGACTTTGAGATCAAGTGGCATTGCTTCGAGCCAATCTGCCCCAGGCTCCCAGGTGAGTCAGGACTTCTTAACTCTTTCTGTGCCTTGAGCAGTCTGGGGAAGCCTAGGGACCCCTTCACAGACTGGAGGTTTTTAAATGCATTCAATAAAATGTGTAGCATTGCAAAGGAAATCAATTGTATTGAAATACAGTTATCAAAATATTAAAAGTACAAGTGTGTAATATAGTAAGTTATGAGTATCCTTATACTGTATGAAATAACACGATCCAGCAGAAGGCCCAGTGACTGTTACACACCCACAGTGATGAGCACCAATGACATCTCCAGACACCTGCCATAAATGTATAGCGACACGAAAATATCACAGAGGCACTGTGGTTCGTTGCCTTCATTCCTAATGGAAGAAGATGGTAACTTTCAGTTAGAGGTTAGTGAATAATAGATGTGATGCATTCCCTGAGCAAGTTCATGAAGCCCTGAGTTCTGTCCATGGACCCTTGTGAAGGAATTGCTGAGTGGAGGGGAACCAGGTAAATGAAATGCTGAGTCTCAGAGGAGACACAGTCCTCACAAGCCCACTTCCTCAGAACCTAATTACAATACGAAAATCTATCATAATCTGTTAACAGAGTCACAGACTCACAGGCTTCCAGAGCTTCAAGGACCAGATTCCTTAGGCAGGTGCCCCTGTTGAGTGAGTTGGCTCTTTGCTTCTGCTTGCACACCTCTAAGGATGGGGAGCTCATTCTCATTCTAGGACTGGACAGCTCCAGCTTCTCTGAGCTATGATGACTTACAGAGATGAATCAGATGTAGGCTCTGTCCCCCTGGGCTAGAGGATAGAGAAAAAGAAGGAACAAACACAAGCTAAAAGGCTTCTGCTATCTGTCAGGCCAGAGGTAGGCACTGGATATACTGACACTGCCATATGGTACTTCCTGGGTGTGTGCTCAGGCATGGTGCTCAGTACTTGGTGCTGGGGTAACAGGACATGATGCCTTCCCTCTGGGGAGACAGACATTAAGGGAGTGAACACAGAAACCAACATGTAAGGGCAACTCATGATAAGGGCTGTGAAGAGATGAGAGGAAGGACCCACTCACAGAAGGAGTAACTTCAGACGGGGGAGAGGGGAGGTCAAAGCAAGCCCCTTGGAGAACGTATCATTTCAGGCCAGACTTAGAGGATCTGTTAGCATCTGCCAGGCAAATGGGATGGGGATTCCAGTGCAGGCAGAGGGGAGAGCAAATGTGGGGAGGCCCTGATGCAGGTAAGAGCCGGGCTACTGCGAGGACTGAAAAGAGGCTTTGGAGCCACACGAGGCTAGAGAGGACAGTAAGGGTATAGAGTCTTCAAGCCCATGCGAAGGAGTTTGCACGTTGTCTGAAGAGCTACTGGAAGCTCTTGAGGGGTTTAAGCAGGATCTGTTTGAAAGAATCGAAGTCTCCAGGTGCTCTTAGGCTTGCAGCAAAGACATTAATGAGATAAAATAAGAATGAGTGAAAAAAAGCTTTTATTTCTGTGCTCAAAACATCCTGCTTTCCCCCTGCTGAGCTCTCTGCCTGGATGCCCTCCTGGGGCTGTTTTTCTGCTCAGTCCAACAATTCAGCCAACTTTTGTCCTAGCACCACCTCTTCCAGGACGCTGTCCTGAACAATTTAGTCCTCTGCAGTTCCCTACAGCACAGCCCTGAGCATGCCATGCGCACTGTTCTCAGCCTCGCTGACTGTTTGCATCAAAGTGTCCACTCTCCCTCCCTCCAAACCACCCTGGAAGGGGGTGAAAGTGAGGGCCTGGAGGGAGGGGAGCTGCAGAATCTTAAGCTGTAAAATTGGCCCCCTCTGCCCTCCAGGACCAGTCAGGGATTGGAGCTGAGCTCTGCCACCTGCTGGCAATAACTGGAATGGCAGGCAGGATGAGGTGGGGAGAGAGGGGACTCCAGGGGCTGGTCTAGGCCCACTTGGGCTTTTCTAAAGGGTAAGCACAAGGGGTTTAGCCAGATAGAGGGCCTGTCCAAAGGACTCTGATGATTCGGGATGGCAGAGCTGGACTGAGAACAGGAAGAAAGAACTGAGCATTGATGGAACAGCAGCTCAGAGATGAGGACACAAGGTCCAGCCCTATGGGGCTCCTGAGGCCTGAGTCTAGATCTTGGATCCAAGCCAGACCTGTAGGGGGGCCCAACTTGCTGCCATGGGGACCCAGGGCTTTGTCCATACAGCTGGGAAGCTGCCCTCCCCATCAGCTGAATGAGGACACCCAAAGAGCAGGGACCAGCCTCAAAGCCAGTGTCCACCCACACCCCCCTTTCCGGAACAGCTTGTTTTGCTCTAAAGCTTGGGACTTTGACCTGGGAGGTGTGTTTTCCTCCTGTTGGTCACCTGATGTCCTTCCTGCTTATCCCCCTCCCCCACCATCCCCAAAGTGTGACTCAGGGAATCCTTCCCCTTCCCCAGGAGTTTTAGGGACGCTCAGGTGAGGGAGGCAGGACCTGGGACTTAGGGACTGATGGGAGAGGCTGGCTGCTCTTGTGAGTCACCAGCTGGTGGGGGTTCACAGCAGTTACTTCCCTGCCCATGTCTTCTTGGATCTCTCCTTTCTGGGTTTCTGGAATACCCCCTCTTCCGGGGTTTCTTCTTCCTGCTCCATCCTGACTCCTCTTTGATGAAAGACCCTCATGTGTTGGGGCTATGTCCTGGCCCCTCACTGCTCCCCTCCTTTCCCCTGTTCTCTCGTCACACATGTGTGTGTGTGTACATACACACACACACATGCACCCTGGAGACCATGCACTCTCATGCCCCAATGACTTGCACTGTGCCACGGATGGCTCCTAGGTCCAGCTCTCTGCTCCAGGGATTGATCCCACTGCCTTCTGGACGTTTCCCTCTGGAGGGCCAGCAGGCACCACAGGCATGATACTTCTAAGCCTGTAGCTTATCATTCCTCCTCCGGCATTCTGGGACTTGCTCTGCCTTGTCCTGGGCACCACCATGCACCAACTACCCAAATCAGAACTCGGGAGTTGCCCTCAGCTCCTCCCTGTTTCCCACCACCAACGCCCAGCGAGTCACTGTCTTCTAGCAATCACGTCCCATCTGTTGTACCTCCTAAAAAGGCTTCAGGCTTATTGCTACTGCCACTGCCCTGGTGCAGGCCACAGTCCTGGTTGTGTGGCTGCTGTAGCAGCCTCCCCATGGTCTCCCTCTCTCCAGTCTTTGTATTTCCCTTTCAGTCTCCACTTACTACCTAGACGTGTTTTCTCAAATGCAGACCTGACCACGTGACTCCCCTTAAAGCCCTTGAAGAAGACATTGTGGATGTTTGTTAAATTCAACCCTGATCCTTGCATTCCCAGCAGTGATTTTGTGGCTGTTCATTAACATGCATGGTGCCTACTCTAGACAAACTTTGTGCCAGAAGATTCTGAGGACATCAGGTTGGGGTAGAGAAGCAGAACAGGTCATACATACAGGGGAGGTCCCACTCGATGCCAATCCAAGTCTCCCTGGATCGCCTTGAGACACTTCATCTTTGGGTGGAAGTGGGCCCATGGCACTGCCCTGTGCACACCCTACCCACACCCATACCCAGACATATATGGGAAGCAGGGACGAGCCATGATGTCTGAGTGTTGCCCCTAGGAGACCTGTTCTGCGCAGAAAGAGCTGCCCAGGAGGTCCTGTGAGCAGTAGCTTGGTGACTTCTGGCCAGGGAAGTTGCAGAGGGGTTTCTAGCTCATGCCCTGGCTTCTGGGAACCCTCCATCTCTAAGATGTCACCCTGGCCTGCTGGCTCCTTCTTTTGTGGTGTCTGTGGAGCTGGACTCTCAGCATCTCTGGCTTCCCATACTCCTAGGGACTGGTGAGGCAAGGAGACCCAGCATAACCCTTGGCCCCAGACACCGACAGGTACTTGGGTCATTCTTAGTTCCTGAGCTGGAGGGCCTGATGGACTCCATGTGATCCTGAGGGTTGGGGGCCTAGGAATTCGGGCCCCGAATGGGGCCTTGCCACCTGAGGGTGTCCATGCTTTACCCTCCACAGCAGGGCTGGGTTTTGCCACTTGTATCCCTGTGATGTGTAGAGGTGAATCAGAGGTATGTGTAAAGACTTCTGACCAAGCCCAGATCCTGTCCAAGGGAGGTTCCACCCAGATTCCAGGAACCACATCTGGGGCCAAGAGGAAGAGCTGAACTGAGTCTGGTCAGCTGGGCTGCATAGGGAAGGCTGGGGACTGGGAACCATAGGCCCTCTGTGATGACCCTCATGGGAGAGGGTGGATTTAGTGAGCTGCTGAGCTGGGCCAGGGGCAGAGGGACAGAGGCCAGGGCTGTGTCCCAGGACCAAGTCCCAGGACTGGGTCTTGGCTGAATAGGGTCAGGTGAGGGGAGAATAGTAAATAGGCCAGGCTCTGTGGGACGAGGCAGCTCTGACCTTTCTCTAGTCTCTGGGGTTCCCCCACTCTCTCCCAGCCAGCCAGCAAGTTTCTTAATCCTACTCTCTGCCTCCCAGGAGGCCCCACCCGCTACACTCATTGTCTGTGTCACTTCTTTTCTCAGCTCCCGCCGCAGCCAGGAAGGGGAGCTGATGTAAACGCTCTGGGAAGGTCTGGGCTTGTGGGGGAGGCCCCGACACTCCCCATACGCCCCTGGTCCACAGACCCACTTCCTTAGCCAGCTTTTGAAAGGTGACCTCGAATGCCAGCTCCTGTGGGCTGGGCCCTGGCCAGGGAGGCCAGGCCTGGCAGCTCATTACCATGGGAGGAGGGCAGTTTCTCTCCTCCCTCCCGCTCGCCTTCTTCCTTACCAGCTCCTGTCGTCAGGGGCCAGACTGAGCTCGGGCTGATCTCAGCTCACACCAGCAGACCCCACAGCTGCTCTAGGAGCCCAAACACCAGCAGCCGGAGGGAAGGCCCAGGAGCTGCCTGCAGCCATGTCAGCCCTCAGCCTGGTCATTCTGGGCCTGCTCACGGCGGTGCCATCTGGCAGCTGTCAAAAAGGTTAGCACAGGACTGGGCCTGCAAGGTGGCTGTGTGGTGCCGATGGTGGGGCTGGGTGCTGGCAACCCAGGTGTGGGTGGCGGGAGTGGGGGAGAGGTGTCTTCTGACCTTCATCACCACCTTTGACACCTGGAGCTTGGAGGAGGGGACAGGGACTGGGCTCGTGGAGGAACCTCCAAAGGCAGAGACCTCAGAGCCAGGCTTCTGCGTGTAACTTGTTTTCCTCAAGTGAGAAATGCAGGCGACAGGGGAAAAGTTGGGTCTCGGATGGGGCAGAGGAGTTGAGAGCCAAGCTCTAGGAGCAGAAATTTCCCTAGAGAGAGCTGGGTCCTGAGAACAGGGGTCAGGGCTGCAAAGAGGGTGACAAGAGGGCCCAACCCCTTGTGCCAGGGAGGGGCAGAGCTGCCCATGGCTTTGGCCTAAGTTCTTGTTTTGGTTTCCTGGGCTTTGGTAGCAGACAGTACCCCAGTGTAGCCCCCACCATATACCTGAGCTCTTTGGCTCTGCCTCTATTTTGTTGTGTGGCCTTGAACAAATCACTGCCCTTCTCTGAGACTCAGCTTCCTCATCCACATAATGAAGACAATAAACCCGCCCTGCCTACCTCCCAGGGTGGCTGCTGTGTCGTCAGGGGTGTGGGAGGGCTTGGCCCTGGAGAAGCACCACACCCCAGGATCTTCTGTCTGCCCTGCATTGTGGGGGCACATCTGCAGCCAAAGTCTGGGAACCCAGCAGGTGGAATTTGGGTCCAGAGGGGGCTGGCAAAGATTCTTGCAGGGCACCCTTGTTGGCAGGTGCCCTGAGCTCTCCTACATGTCTGCTTCCACTCTGCCTCTAGGAAGGCTTCTTGGAAACTGAAGACTAGTGGGGTTGAGTAACTTGTGTGGATCACAGAGCAGAGCAATGGGGACAGGGGACAGATCGCTTGTCTCCTACCCCAGGCTCTGCTCCTTGCTCTGTGTCTCACCCCACAGCCAAATGGAGGGAGGGGCTGGGACTGTAGCCCCTTGTGTATCTGGAGGGAGTTGGCTGCAGAGTTTGGAGAAAGCAAGGAGGGGCCTCCCAGGGCCTGAGCACTAACTCCCAATCCTTGAGCAACCACTAACCTGAGGAAAAATTGAGTGTCAACTGTTGTGTTTTCGGGTGGAAACGATGAGTCCAAAACATTGCTTTTTAGCAACTATGGAACTCAGGGTAAGCACACTGTGAATCTTTTGTTACCCAAGGAAAGAAGCCAAATCTGACCTGGCCATGGAGTTCTGAGACCCCTCCCTCCCTCCTTTTCAATACCAGCTAGGCTCAGAGAGGGCTCAGAGAAGAGGCAGAGCCTTCACTACAGCAGGAGGGCTTTGGGATAGACTCAAGGAAGGACTTTTGAGTGAGAGGGAGGCAGAATGAGATTTTTGATGCCCAGGCTGGTCCCTCAAAATACAGGATGGCACTAGGATGCAGGTGTTTTGGCCTGGAGGCAGGACCCCTCTGAAGCCTCCCATTAGCTTCTGTCCCCTCTGAGACCTCTACCTGCTGCTGTGTGCATGTCCTCTGTAGGGCCAAGCTTCCTCGGGCTCAGGGAGCACAGTGATGTCCAGGGAGATAAGATCCCTTTGAGGCTGCCAGTAGTTGAGGACAGAGACTTCTGGGAAACCTTGAGGGTTAGAGGTGGTGTCAAGGGTTAAACTTAACTCTTAAGGGCCAAAAGGCAGAGAGAGGGACTTGACCTGCTCTCTGGTCTACTCCCCTGGGCACCTGGTGGAGGAGCTGAAGGGGGCCAGGTTTTGAAACTTCTTTTCTGGCCCCCAAGACCCAGAGGAGAGCCCCTCTGTCTTGCCTTTCAAAGACGTTCTGTCCTACCCCTCTCTCTGGGCACCCCAGCACCCCTAGCCTGGCCTGTCTCTCATTCCCACGCCCTACCCAGCACCAGAGAACCCTCTTGTCACAGAACAGGATCTTCCAGATGCCAGCCCAGTGGTATCAGCTCTGGTCTGCCACAGCCTCTGGGAGTTAGGGAGGAGGGGGCCACTCCTGATTGGCAGGACCTAGGCCAGCTGTCCAGGGGGCTGCCCTTTGGTCCCTGGGGCCCAGGCACTCCCTGGGGGGGCCCTGCATGTGACCCATGATGGGGGGCGGGGGTTGTTCTGGGCTGTCTGGATCTCAGACACAGTATTCTGATGCTTGTTTCCTCTTCAGCACCTCATCCCTTCTGTGAACTCCTGTCTTTCTTCCTCCAAACCTCCACCCCTTTCTTAAGCCCAGTGGAGGGTCAGATGGATCCTCCTTCCCACCCCTGCTGCCCCAGAATGTCTCCTCTGGCCCTGGCAGCTGGCTGATGGCCTCAAACACAGGCCCCAGCCCTTGGCATGGGTTGCCCTCCCTCGCCTGCTCTGTACTTGCAGTCCCACTGTGCCTCAGACTACCGCAGCACCCGCCCCCCAACCCCTCTTTCCAGGCCCGGGGAACCTGCAGCCCTGGATGCAGGGCCTTATCGCTGTGGCTGTGTTCCTGGTCCTGGTTGCAATCGCCTTTGCTGTCAACCACTTCTGGTGCCAAGAAGAGCCGTGAGTGCTTCCTGGGGCTATGGGGTTTGGGCCACCATGGGCAGGGCGGCCCAGGACCACGGCTACTGCTCCAGCAGCATTGAGAAGGGCCTCAGAAACCCTGAGTTCACTGTGTGGAAGGGACGCTGAGGCCTGATGTCTTGGAGACTAAAGTGCCAGCTGGCTGGCTCCCAGACCTGCCTCTGACGGCCCCACAACTCTGGTGCCCACTCACCGTGAGGTCAGGGAAGTGTTTTCTCCTCCTGGAGTCTCAATGTTTCTATCGGTATAGTTGGGACAGCCGCCCAACTATACCGTGTGATGGGGGCTGTGAAAGCCTCTGGAAAGGAAGGTTCTATCCTTCCTCAGGGTCAGCTGCTGTGTCACACACTGGGGTGCAGAGGGGCAGTTGACAGACAACCCCTGTGCTCCCAGGCGCCCAGACTGGAAGGGAAGGCAGACACGGAAGCAGCCATTACAAGTACAAGTGCTGGTGCTGAGGGGAGTGCAGAGCGCCGTGCGGACCTGGCCTGATCTGGGGACGAGGGGCTGGGCCAAGAAGGCCTCCGTCGGACTGCATCTTTATCTCAAAGCATGAAGAATGAGGAGGGGCCAGTCTCAGGGCAGGGTGGCACAGGAGGGGGCTGCAGTTAGGGAAGAGTGCCCCCAGGGCCCTGAGACAGGGCAGGGCACTGAGGGAGAGTGTTGTGGGCTGAAATCTGGCCCACTCTGCACTTGTCCACCCTAGGGCAGGGCTGCAGCTGCCCCAGCTCTCACACAGATGGCCTGGGCTACAGCCCACTGAGGGAACACAAACACCTCATGGGTGGAGACAGGGATGGAGAGGTCCAAGGTGAGCTGGTGAGGGAGGCAGGGCCAGGGCTGAGGAGATCCTTTTACACCAATGCCCCAAAATGTGGGCTTCTCCTTAGTGCTGTAGTAATCGAGAGAAAGTTATAAGCAGGTCTATACCTGAGCTGAATCACTCTGCCTTGTGGTGGACGTGTGGGGTAGAGGCCAGTCTGTGGGTGAGGAGAGCCATGTGGAGGCAGGGCATGAGGTCAGGGGAGGGTCTGGACAGTGGCAGTGACAAGGGGATGAAGAGCGGGGACAGGCCTAAGCTGTCTGCTGTCTAGGTGTCAGACCCCCTGGGAGTTAGGGGAGGGGGACAGCAATTGGCCAGAGGGAGGAAGGACAGGGAAACAGCCAGGCTTTCGACCATGGCCTGAGACACAGAACACCAAAGCAGACCTGGGACAACTGCTGAATTTAATCTGGGATGCACTGAGTCTGAGGAGCCGGTGGGGTTTCCAAGGAAAGGTGAGCAGCAGCAAGGCTCCCTGTGACCTGCGTGAAAGCAGTTTCTGGGAAGGTGAGGGCAGAGGCCACACTCAGTGTGTTTAAACTTAAATAAGAGGCCAGGAGCTTTTCCATGCAAGGGCTTCCTTTCTCCACTGACTCAGCTCTGTCTTCAGGGGCTGCTGCTTCTGCTGCTTCTGCTGCCCGGGAAAGGCCTGTGGAGATCTGGACAGACCCTGAGTTCTGCGGGGCTGAGTCTGGGCTGAGCTGAGGCCAGAAGAACAGGGAGGGAGACTGGGAAGGGCCTCAGATCAATCTCTTGCTAGTCTTGGGCTGGGACTGAGGCTGCCACTGTGGAGCAGGGGCAAAGGTGTGAGAGTCCAGGGAGGGGGCCAGAGTCGGGTGCTGACAGGGGCCTCTGCCCTTGGACTTATGAGAACCAGAGCCCAGAACAGGGTCTTGCTGGACTTGGGGAGGAGGGGGAACAAGAGGGGAAGGGATCCAGAGAGCCCTACTGATGAACCCTGTCCACAGGGAGCCCCAGAACTCCGTCATGCCCATCGGAAACAAGGCAGACGGGATCCTGGTAGGGACGGAAGGAAAGTACTCCTCAATGGCGGCCAGCTTCAGGTGAGGTGCTCCAGGAGGGGACCTCAGGACCAGGTGCCTCTGACAAGGGAGTAGGGCAGGGGAGAATGGGGACTCATGGGGGGAAGAGCTCAGTGAGGGGAGAGGGTTCAGTGAGGGGAACTGGTGAGCCGTGGGGACTTTATGGGGGCCACAGGGCTCCACGGGAACAAGAAGCCTTAGTCTGGGGAGAGGGCCCAGGAAGGGGATGGGGACATAGTGGGGCAAACAGCTCAGTGGGTGGATTGGGACTCCGGGAGGGGTGCAGTGGGGAAAAGAGGGTCGATGAAGGAAAGGGACTCTGAAGGGATGAGCGAGGGGACTCAGTGTGGGGAAAGAGCTCAGGAGGGAGATGGCCTCAAAGAGGAGTGGAGCAGCAGGGATTGTATGGAGGGACTCAGTGGAGGAGGGGTTCAGGGAGGTTGTGATGAGAAGCCTCCAGTCTCAGGTGCACAAGACCAGATGTGGTCAGGGGAACCCCCTTCTGGGACTCAAATGTTTATTCTGAAAGATACTGTTCTCACAAGCGCAGGCTGGGGCAGGGAGGAGGGGATGGGATGGAAGGTGTAATGACCACTGTCATCCTCTTTCAGATCCCACGAGCACGAGAATGCCTATGAGAATGCCCCTGTGGAGGAGGGCAGGGTGCGGAGCACCCCCATGTGATCTCACTTGCCTGTGGCCACCAGCACCAACCCTGGGCACCAGGAATCAATACTCCTCCTCTGAGCAGGAATCCACTGTAACAGGCTGACTCCTTCAAACCGACCCTGCCTTGAACTGTCTAGCCAACATCGGAACTCAGACTGTATCTAGGTTAGGGCTTAGCTGTGGCTCTGGAGTCTCCTGGTTGCGGGGTCCTACTCACTGCAGCTCAGTAGGCCCTTCTGAAGGAGACAGCCAGCTCAGCACCTCCCATCCTGCCTCACATTCCCTTCCCGCACTGTGGAAACAGCCCTTATTTCTGTGAAATAAAGACTTTTTTGTACTTCCAAGGCTGAGGCTCCCAGGGCTTAGAAACAGCCCCTTACACTTCCAGACAGCCCCTATCTTGCTTTCTGCATCATGACAATCACCCTCCAAAGCCGCTGTCACGGTGGCTTTGGAGGATGACCCAGGTAGTCTTCCCTGGGAGGCCCTGTGGGGCCAGGGAGCTCACCCACTCTACCTTTGTTCTGGGCAGCATCAGCTGCCTCCTCTATGTGGCCTGGGGTTGTGGTGGTTCCCTGGGCTTGCTTAGCTCCCATCCATTTGGTTCTAAGCCCCTCCCCATAGGCTCTCTCCATGGGCTTTGGCTGTAGGAAGCACCAGGAAAGGGTCTTGGGCTAGGACGTAAGCAGCCCGGATGTGAGTCCCCACTCCTCCACCGACTTGCTGTGTGACTTTGGGAAAATCTCCACCCTCTCTTAACCCAACTTCCCCTCTCTGGCAGGTTTGGCCAGCCTCATCCCAGACTCCCAGTCCTGGGTGGGGATGGAGTCAGGGTCCCAGGGGGGAATGAAGCTGGAAGGAGAGGAGACAGGAGGCATGACTCAGCCACTGGCTGACCCTGGAGTCCCCTCAACACTGTGACTGTCATTCTTATGGGAACAGCCTCTGTCTCTCTGTCTGGGGTGATAACCTGAGTCAGACTCACTGGGGAGCACTCCCAGATGCAGAGGAGTGGGGCTGGAAGGTAGGAGGCAGTCTGCCTTGTCCCCAAGACCTCCCTCTGCCACCTGTCCCAACCTGTCTCACTTCACCATTACAGCCATTTCTCTGCTATTCAGAAGCTTCACTCAAATACCTCCAGGGAGGCCCGTCTCGAGTCTGAATTATCCCTTCTCTCCTCCCTGGGGTCCAGTTTGCAGCCTACAGCAGTGGGAAGAACCCTGAGGGATGGCAGGGTCTTTGCCCCAGGCCTGCACTTGCCCTGCTGTGTGAACTTGGGGCAAGTCTCCTCTCCTCTCTGAGCTTCAGCTCAGTGAATTGTGGCCAGAGCTCCTATGATTTCCACTCTAGGCTTTTGCTTACATAGTGATTGAGATAATTTTCAAGGTTACTTCACTCAGAGTATCCAGAGCAGAGATACTGCTTGCTTATTACGCTTCAAGGAGCTATCACGTGGGCTGATGCCTTCTCACCCACCTCTGCCAGTTTAAACTCTGCATATTCCTTTTTTCTTGGCCCAGCCCAGGTTCCTCTTCCTCTAGGAAGTCTTCCTTGATTAAACCAGAGGGCAAAGCTAGGGGATCAGCCAGCCCAGCCTCTCACCTACTGAAGGGGAGAGATGGAGGTTCCTAGAGGGCCTCTGCTAAGGTACAAACACCCTGTTCTTCCTCTCCAGCCTCCTGGTCTGGACGTTTTGCCTATCTGGATCGGATTCTCCTTTCATGAAGCTACATTCCCTCTCACTGCTGCCCCCAAGTTGTCCCTGAGGGACGGGATGGGCTTGAGTCTGGCCGCCTACCAGCCCACTAAGTTCCAAAGGCAGAGCCACCATCCCTCTGTCTCCCTGCTGCAAGTGAAGCCAGCCCCTCTCACCTGTGAAGTTTTACCAGGTGGATTGGGTGTGCAGGGGCTTGCCTTGGTCCCAGCCCTCTGCCTGGGTCTCCTCAGCCCCCTCTTCATGCTGGCAGGACCAGGAGGTTGGGGACTCTGGGGGTCCTTGCAGGTGCTGGGCTGGCACTGACCTTCCTTCCCCCATCCCCTTGTTCCTGCCCTGATAGGGGCAGGGGGCATGGAGCTGCGGGCCCCAGAACCGACTGAGCCCCTAATCCTTATCGCTAGTTCCCACCTGCCGGCCTGGCCAGATGAGAGAGGGGAAGGAGGCTGGGCCCGGGCCAGGGCGGTGCTTAATGACCCTCCAGGGGCCTAATCTCAGACTGGCAGCCGCTGAGTGGCTCAGGCTTGCTCCTGGAGGAGGCTGATAACGCACCATCTGGGCCCCCGACCATCTATCTGGGCAGCACAGCCAGTCCCGAGGGGCGGTGCTCACCGGGCCTGGGGAGCGGAGCCTCTGGGCTGGGGGCGGGGCGGGAGGTGCGCTCTCCGCCCCTGGCCCCTGGGGGGAAAGGGATTCTTAGCTCCCGGAGTGACAGCCGAGGGGGAGGGCCCTGGGCCGATGGAGCGGTGGGACTGGAGCGCAAGAAACCCCAAAGGACCAGGGCTCCTTCACTCCCTCCCCGCCCTTTTCTCCCCATTTAGGACCTCTCCCACCCAAACCGGGTCTCTTCTCCCCTCTCCCAGCATTTTTCGATCTCCGACCTCCATCAGTCTGCTTTTGTCTCCTTCTGATTGTGTCTCTTGGCCTCTGTTTTTATCTCAATCTCCTCGTCTCCGTCTCGTCTGCCCCTTTTCCCTCCACCTGAGCTCACTGATCACCGTCCCCTCTCTCCCCTTGAATCCTTTCTCTATTTCCAGCTGGTTCTCCCCGCTGGCTCTTCTCCCCGATGTCCCTGCCCTCCACACCTGCCCAAGCTGCCCTGATGTGGCCGTTGGCGGGGAAAGTCTCATTGGAATCTCACTTCTTTGCGCGGCATCATTTCCCCCAGATCCCTCCACCTGCTCTCTGGGCAGAACGCTCAGGTTGCCCAGGTCCTGGTTCTAGGACCAGCAAATTCTTACGACTATAGGACATTCTTGCTCCTCCTACTTCCTGGAATAGGATTTGCACGTTTCTTTTTCTCCTCTACCTAAAACATGTGACTTTCACAGGGTTACAAAGTAGATTACACCCAAATTTAGGCATGAGGCCTCTACCCAGGAACTGCAGATTCATAGATTGCATCACAGCTTACTTGGGTTAGACCTGAAAAAGAACTTCCAGCCTGGAGTTCTATCTTGAGTGTCACCTGTTATACATAGGCCCGAGTGCCAGGTGATAGAGATGATTTCCAAGATTACTTCGCTCATGCTCAGGGTATCACAAGCAGAAATACTGCTGGCTTTTTGTACTTCAAGGAGCCACCAGATTGGGACTACTGCTGGGCAGTCTCCTCCAGTCCAGGGTAGAGCTGGAGTGTGGGGTGCAGATTGTCACTAGGAGGGGGTGTGACCCAAGTCACACACACTCTGCCCTGTCCCCTTGGACCAACCTCACAAGTCAATCAGATGGCTGGAGCTGTCAGACTTGCTCAGGGACCAGGGCAGGAGGCACCTGCCTCCCCTCCAGATCTGACCTAGGGCCTGGACCCCCCTCCCAGTTTTCAGTCCCTGGAAGTACACACAGTGGCCAAAAGTTTGAACTTGACAATCTTTCAGTCTTGGGTTCAAAGTCCAGCTGTGTTCCTCACTGTTCGTGGGACCACTTATTTAGATGCTCCATTCACTTGTCAGTAAATTGGTTCTGTCATGTATTCCCTGTAGGGCTACTGGGAGGAAAAGAGATAATGTATGTTGTTATCACACCTGAGACTTGCCAGAAGACCCTCTAGGCTCAGCTTAGATGTCACTTCGACTGGGAAACTCCTTCCCTAACCATGTTACAGAACAGACCAGCGGGGCAGGTGAACAATATACTATTACTGAATGGACCCACCCTTGTGCTCCAGGGGTGCCCCCCCTACCCCTGTACTAGGTTTGCCTTGCCCGCCGCCAGAGAAAGACATCTCTCAATGCCAGAGATTGGTGAAAAGGAAAGGGATTATTTATTTAGTGAGTTATATAAACTTAAGAGTAATGATTTAATGTCTCCATTGAGATCCCAAAGTTCTTTAGAACACCCACAAATGCACAGTCCTCCCCCCTCTGCCCAGTCTGGGTACCGTATCTCAGGAAAAGAAGTAGAAGCCCGTGGCTCAGGCAGCCCCTCGGTTCCTGCACCATCAGCTGTGTCACCACCACGATCTCCAGTTAATCCAAAACCATGTGGCACCTTCTCCTGGCCCACCAGCAAGAGTCCTTTCACCCCTTCCCTTCCAGGCAAAGTCTCTCCTGCTTCCTAAGTCACATGGCAAAAGGGAGCACCCTAAAGCTGCGTGGTTCTTCCTACCAAAGCCATGTGGTTCTTCTCTGCCCAAGCCGCATGGTCCCAAAAGAGACCCCACGTGGCTGACACACCTGGGTTTAAATCCCAGCGCCAATCTTCCTCTGCCACACGGTTTCTGACTCCTCCACAATTGGCCACAGCTGCCAGCATTCCCGTATTTTTCCAGCTTTACTGGGCTGCCATAATAAGTTCGGGCAGGTGTGGCCCTGTGGTGTGGAGCCAATCATCTCCAAGCTCTTACACAGGCTCTGTAACCAGGGGGAGTTGCCTCTCAGTTACATCATGTGTTGAAGTCACTCGCATCCCACCCCCCCTTGAAACATGGCCACAGCTATTTAACATATCCATGAAACCAGTTAAAGGTTATAGATATGTTAAATATTGTTCTAGTGGTTATCTGCAAAACTGTTGTTATTCAAACAACTCTCAATGGCCTTGCTCCATGTGTCCCATCGCCCAGCTCAGACTTGTGGGGGTGAGGACATCCTATATATATGTTTTTCTAATATTTCCTGGACACTAAGTTTTGGACTCCATTACAAATCCCTATTTGCCCCCCCCCCCTTGGTTGCACCCTGTTACAATCATGGGTTAGGTGCTTCCTCTGGGCTACTCCAACCTTCTCTGCACTCACCCCATCTTGTTGTCTTGTTTCCTTGTCTGTGTCCAGCTACAGCTTAGGCCTGATTGCTCTTCAAGGGCAAGAATGGGTTAACTTCCCTCTCTGTATCTCCAGCACCCAGGAGAGGACTGGACTCAGGGGAAGGGAAGCCCTAGGCTTGGTGAAGAGACCCAAAGTAAGGGACTAAACCTCAGCCCTCTGTCCAGCTGTAAGTCTGTCCATACCCCTCAATCATGGTACATCCACATGTATTCTCTCTCTCTTTCCCCCTCGACCCCTCTCTGGTTGAAGTTCCTGGGGTCAATGTCAAAGCTTTCCTGAGCATCACTGCTCCATCTAACCTTCCATTTTTTAATTTGTTTGGTAGTTGTTGTTTTTGTAAGGGGTGGGGTGCTCTCTGTCTGTCTGTAACCTGGGCTGCCATCTGGTGGCTACACTCTCAACAGAAAAAGCAGATTCAACAGAGCTTTTGAACTTGAACTTCAGGTGGGGCTCTTCCCCCTTAAGCACTGGGACCAGAGATTCCCTAGGAACTCCCACAGATTGTGCCAGCTCCTTGCTCAGTCTTCCCAAGGGCTTCAAGGACAGCCAGGCCTCCAGTGGCCCCTCCTTGTCACCCAAGAGGCCAAGTCCATGAATATCTCAGTTTCTAAGCACTACTGGTGGGAGCCAGGCTCTTGGGGGCTTAGTTGTCCTGGTTCTGATGATACATCTCCCTTTCTCTCAGAAATGGTCTGGGAACCCAGTGGCTTCTACCCTGGGACATTATTCCAGGAGATAAGGGACTAATCACATCTCTGGGACCATGTTTGCTACAGACCTTGGCCCCCTGGAGAAGTAGAAGAGAGAGAGAGAGAGTGTTAAGTCAAGGATGATGAGTCCCAGAATCGTCCTGAGCTAAGTGGAAGATGGTGGAGCCAGGAAGACTGCACTGGGTCGTGCAGGCTGTGCCCACACTAACTAGGACCTGCAAGCTGGCTTGGGCCTCTCTCAGCCTGCAGGGAGGGGCGCTTATTTCTGACTTGCACAAAGGTCCCATATAGGCTAGTGAATAGCACTGAGAATGGCAAGTGCCAGAGGACAGGCAGGAGTGTGTGTGGGGGGGTGACAGTGTGGCACTCAGGATCCTGTGGGACATCTGCAGAAGATGGAGGAGGACAGTTGGGGACACAGTTCAGGTCTGAAGTTCAGTTGAGCAGTTTGTAGTTGAGCCAGAGGTTTTGCCTTCAGTTGGGAGGGTAAGAGCCAGGTCTGGGTCAGGCAGCCTGGTTACAGCACTGCCCTGACACTTACGATCTGTGACCTTGGATAAATCAGCTCCACTCGCAGAGCTCTCGTTTACTGGCCTGTAAGTCAGGGGCATTAAACAGTGGCTCTCTGATAAGAGGTGTTGTGACAATTAAAAGCAATAATGCATGTAAAATACATAGACGAGTGCCTAGCACAGCTAGTTCATGATAAATATTAGCAATTTCTTTTTTTTTTAATCCTCAACTGAGGACATTTTTTCATTGCTTTTACAGATAAA